>JADNRY010000296.1:0-76219 GCA_015501585.1 Rhodocollybia butyracea
ATGGCGTTACAGCGTCACATAATATTTGGCTTCAGGAAGCACAAGACAGCCCCATGTTTGCATCTATATGTTGCTCCTGGAAAGACCTCGCGTGGATTCTGGACTACACTATTAATGGCTTCACACTTGCAGCCCCATCGTTGTCTTCCCACGTCCTAGGTGGATCCACTGCGAGCCATTCGTGACTGCTTAAAGCAGTTAGAACGGAGAAGAGCCAAATATTTGTTCCAGTGGCTGGTTCTTTGGTGAAACGAACGATGAAGTCGAGAGGACAGACGACGCATCGAGATTCGAAACGACTTTCTTCTGTTTTCGAGGTCACATGACTTGACAAGCGCCGGCCGGCGAACAGCTTTTCTTTATACCAACTTGAACCTCGACAGACCTAGAGATTTTGGAGTTTGCTTTCGGAAGACAGCCTTTTCATCAAGAACAATATTTTTGGCGGACCCATTTGTTCTCGCAGATGATTCATAAATGAATGTTCTTACTTTTGAAAATTCTGTCTCAGAACCTGCGATGATTGTTGCAAGTCTTATGGAGAATCAGAAACCCGCTCAAGCCAAAAGCTCGACCCAAGTACTTATGCCATGCCATTCCAAAAAGCAAGCGTTTATTACGGCGCAGATGTAGATCTTATCCAAAGGTATGTCCTCAACCGCACTCAATCCGGATATTTTCTCAACGCGTACCGCAAGCGCTATGTACTCCAACTATCTCCAGTAAATGCCACACAAATCCACGACCATGTTCTAGTGTCGGCTTGTTCAATCTGTACCCCGAGATTTGTATCGTATCTACCAATCCTCCAGTTCCGGATGAGCTCAATACAAATATCTTTACCGCTTCCCTCAATGGCTAACAGCATGCGCACGAATGCTCTTCAGAACGCCGGTTGAAACCTCAGTTCCAAGCCCTATGCGATTTTGTGACGTGGTACTCGATGACGAGAAAGTTGCCTGGGCTGGTGCAAATGTTCATGTAGCGGCACGCTGAAGACCAAAAATCTCTTGAGGCTCCGGTACGAGTTAGGTTTGGGAAGGGTATCGGGATAGTGAATATTGAGTTTGCGTCGAGAGGTGGATGATGATCGATGTCAATGAGGCGTTGAGAGGAAACAATGAATCATCAGATAGCAGGGTGTCGCCTTCAAAATGGTCGCCGGGATATTGACGCCGAAAGCATGGATTTTGAGGTATACCGTAGCTACAGAATGAATTTTTCTAATTTTTTTTGCTTGTTTCCGGAATCATGCTACGCCACGGCGGCATCACTACAAGTATCTGTTGATGAGACGATCCGACTATCTTGTCACTATTAACATTGTTTGAACTTACCTTGAGAATGCAAAAGCTTTTTATGTCCATGTTCGGTAAACGTGTTTAGCTAGCGCTTAGCCCACTGGTCATGGCGCTTATTCAAAGTTTTTCTCTTCCCAATGACTCCGCTACAGAGGCGTATAAAGCTCAGCTCTGACGAACTATCTGCATTTACCAATGACCTTCGCTTTGAATTTGGGCCATCTGTGGTTACCATCGAAAAAGCACAGGAACTCAGGACGATGTTGGCTTGGGCAAAACAAGACATTGAAGATCTTGAGAGACAAAGAGACATATTAGCCTCTTTGCTCTCGCCAATGCGAAAACTACCAAACGAAACTCTATTGCGTATCTTTCAGTATGCGTGCGAAGAAAATCTCCTCCAGAGCTACCCATGGCTCCTAGAGCGGCAACGTTCCACCAAACTCACGTCTCCCATCATCACTTACCTTCCTTCAATGGCAATCAGCTCTGTATGCTCTCGTTGGCGTGCACTTGCACTATCGTCACCCAGTTTGTGGACAAACCTAGCAGTAGAGACACACACTATGTCCTTGGAGGCGGTAGAAAACCTGGTCGGTTTCGTTGGCACAGTTACTCGGTATCTGGAGAGATCAGGCAATTTGGGTGGGTGACAAAGGTACTTGTCGGACTTTAAATTTTCGTACTTGTCCTTACAAAAGGTACTTTAAAGGTACTTAAGGTACTTAAGTTACTTTGTCACGTACAAGTACGACAAAGTAACTTAGTGTACTTTGATGGTACTTGGCTACTTAGGTACTTATATTGATGATTGTGATGTATTTCCTATAATTTTGCAATTCTTAAGCTTGAGCAAGCCTGGCCTAATCGTAGTAACCTTCAAGCACCCTAATTGATTATGTAGAGCATCGAGGGTAACAAAATAACATGTCAGCATTACATGTCAAGAAGTTCCCAAGTAGCGGAGTTTGAATTTATTGATGCGGCCAAGTACCCGCCAAGTCTGGTCAAGTACACTTATGGGGGCCATTGCAAACGTGCACAGCCCAGATAGCAAATCTATGGACCGCAAAAATGTTGAAAAAAAGTCAGAGCATGATGCTCGCTTCCCAGATCAGGTGCTCAGAACAACAGTGCTCCCAGCACACTGCTCCACCCAGTTTCCCGTTCCGTCCTTACCACTATCACACATACTTTGTACCCTCAAGTAGCTCATTAGTGCTATGTAACTTACTTTCTACAAGCTGTATGTACATAATTAGACACAAAAATGACGACGTACACTCAGAATGCGATAGAATCAAGTCATATCTTATTATTGATGCAGACATCATGCTGATATCCATGATCTTCAAGTTGGCTCTTGGCGTCTACTTCTGCGCACAATCGACTAGCCAGTTGGGACACAGCCGATTTTGATCTTGACCATTGACATCCACCTCCGCCACTACGCAGCTAGCAATACTACCGTTCCTAGTAGCCGTTTTTGCGACTTCCAACTTGCTGAATTGGCTGAAGAGCCTCTTCTCAAGGAAAAGGCGCCCAATGATAGTTGAACAGATGTTGGCTGAGCTCAACTCAACCCCAACGGTGCCGACTTTCTGGCTGCAGGTGGTACTGCCCCGTTTCCACCTCCCAGGTTTTTGTTTGCACCACAAGCCCTTCTTAGAATCCCAAATCAATGCTTTTATCCCGGCTATGGCGTTTACTTACTTTGTTGCTTCTAACATGGCATACTGGCCATACCATTTTGGTGAGGGAATTCATGGTCCTAGATAACAAATAAAGGAAGAAGAGGTAGAGGTCAAGGCAGAGACAGAGTTTTTTTTTTTTTCTATATCTACCTTCAGAATTGTATATCAAAACCAAATTCTACTTATATTGAAATGAGCTCATATGTATGGTGTTCAGTGTGAGACTTCAATTGAGTCTGTACTCGGATTGAAGAATCGAGTTCGACGGGGGATCTGCCTGAGATATAGCCAGTCCCTATGCATCTCTGAGAGGTATCTCCAATGTACCGAAGTAGTGGTGACTGTTGGGAAGAAAGAGATCTCTATGCTGTCTCAGTATGAGTATGTAGTTATATACTGCAGAGATACTTAGATAATATGACGAGTTTCGTGCATAGACATGCATGAAGCTCGACATCAGTGGTGGTGAGCTTATATAAACACAGTCCGAGGTGTGCAAAAGGAGAGGTATAACATGCTATTAGTACATCCAGTACTCAAGTACTCTGCCGAAGTATGGCATCAAGTACCTGTCAAGTACCTGTCAAGTATGTGAAAATAAAGTAACTTGATTATATTGATAAAAGTACGATAAAAGTACAAAACCCAGTACCTTTGCTAACACTCGGCAATTTGCCATTGGGGCTTGCGCTTTCTCTTTACAGTTCATCGAAAATTTTATGCCGCGGAGGTTCCTTCCCTAATCCACCTTACGCAGCATGCTCATCGTTGGAAAAACATTCAAGTATAAGGGATGTGACTCATTAACACAGCACAGCCTGCTCTCTCAGCTGCGCTGTCCGTTACTTGAAGAATTGGTGATTGAAGACTTGGTGGTTGGTAGTATGATAAAGGGTTTAGATTGTTTCGAGCATTGCCCGAGACTCTGTACACTTTCCATCTCCGAGCGCGTGGAGCCAACATCCAAGGTCCTCCACAATCAACTTGATCATATTAACTTTTACCACTCGCTGACAGCGTTGGTGGAAGTCCTTCGCAGCTGCCCCTCTCTGAAATCTCTCGAGTTGAGTTATATCAAGCCTGATCTAGAGGAGGATGCACTGGAACCATGGCGTAACATCACGTCGGTTGCTTTGGTACAAAAACGCATCGTCACGTACTGTGTTCTCCTCCTTGGACTTTCCATCCTTAAATAAGCTTGTGGTAACTGAAGGCGATACCTGGCCAGCCCATGATTTTGCTTCATTCGTCTCCAGGTCGTCTTGTATGATCACCACATTCACACTCCTGGGCGCATCTATGTCGGATTTGGACCTTATTGCAGCCCTTCGAATCATGCCAGCCCTACTTCATCTTGAAGTCGAGGATAAGCTGCGGCCCGCCTTTTTCGCAAAGTATCGCAGTCCAATCACTCCACATCTCCTCTCTAGCCTAACTCATGATGAATCTGCTTCCATCTCCCTCGTTCCACAACTACACAGTCTTCGTTTGACTTGGAGAAGCGAGCCTAACGAGCCACCTGACGATGCCTCCGACGATGCATTCAGCTATGCCTCCGACTACAAATCCGACGATGAATCCGAGAATGTGTTTGACCATGATGCTTTCGTTGGTATGGTTGAATCACGCTGGTTCAAACCGGGTTCGGATCTAGCTGCTGAGATGGCAGCAATAGGGAAAAGTTCTATCCGAGCTGTCGTTCTCAAAAATCGCTGATCGAACAGTGGACGCAGACAACTATGAGCCCCTATGGATTTTAGATGCGGAGGGCCTGAGAGTAGTAGTTTCTGGAACGAATGGAGTGCAGCTGTAGTAAATTGCTCTTCCACGAATCGTATAAATTTTTGCTTAGATATTCTACGTCCGTATTACTTGATATTTTTTAATTTCTAAGCCTTGGTGCTTTGCCTAACGTTTTGTCCAATAAAGTTCTGTTCGATGACTCCACCTTGCGAACAATGTGGTAACCCTTTGGTACTCTGAGGAGCTATCTGCGTGGCACAATGATCTACGCTTTGAATAATGACCATTTTTGGTTACCCAGCAAGAGATGGACTCAGTGAACTCAGGACGATATTAGCCCTAGTCAATAAAGATATCGAAGCTCATAGTTCCGAGGTGGCCCCGCCTCACCGAGCAACTCAGGATTGTTCAAACGGAACAAAAACAGTTGAAGACTCAAAGAGCCACACTATTCCCTTTCCTCGCAATCAATTCAAAGTGCGAAACGAACTTGTGGCGGACGTAGGCATTGTGCCGACAGTCCCAAAACGAACAGCCTTTGGGGAGGATGGCGAATTTGCTGTGATCTGTACCATGTCCCTATGTGATATATACTATTTCTCCCTCCGCTGTATGTCCAGACTCTTGAGAGGTTGTAGTGTCATGTTCCTTACTCCAAGCCTGGCGAAACATTCTCGATTTGCGCATCATTTAGTACTCATCGTCTTCAAAAAAGTATTGCAACTTAGCTAAACTACAAGGCAAGATGTGTGGATTGGATATTACCAGTAGACTTAATACAGAGTCACTGGCAATGGCTATCGGCAGATAAACTCGTGATCTCGAGCATCGGATCCCCAATTGTAGCAGAGATATAATGTGGTCGTTGTAGCGCTTGCGTGCTTAGAAGACAGGAACGCAATCAATGGCGATGAT
The DNA here is from genome assembly GCA_015501585.1 of Rhodocollybia butyracea. Lineage (NCBI taxonomy): Eukaryota > Fungi > Basidiomycota > Agaricomycetes > Agaricales > Omphalotaceae > Rhodocollybia > Rhodocollybia butyracea. The sequence goes on from JADNRY010000296.1 coordinate 5,654, forward strand.
GTTACCTGTAGAGCTTCAGTCAGTATTGAAGTTATACGAAATTCACCAATGTTACTCACTAAAGTTATTTTCTTTACAGCAGACAGGCTGAGCAGAACTATATAAAAGTGAGAACTTGTATATAGTGCAAACAAATGAACAGCTCTAGTGTGGCCTACCAGATTTCGGTCCCGACAATCACGTCCATAGGGGTACATTTGAGACCGACGAGAATCTCGAAATCCAAGAGGACAATGCCAAGGTTCGAAAGGATAGGGCTGATAGAGGGAATGTTGGCACATTCAACCGTTTGGCAACACTGAATGGGACCAGTGGTACACTGGCTGGCGGGCTCTGGAGTGGGGTCGCAGCCGTCTAAGGACTCATCACGAAGAGCCGGGGTGCTGGCGACTACAAGAGTAGCGAGAGCGGCAATAATAAAGGTAAGTTTGTATTGCATGTCAGGTCGATCCGACTCGATGTCTGGCGTCAGAGAGGATATTTCTTCAGCGCTGAGTGACGGTAGGATATTTCATCGATTTCGCCTAGTTTTTATACCATTCTGTTTCAATAATGTCCATTTGCTGTGACATCCTGTATTTAGTTTTGTTTTCGAAGGAATCATTCCTCGGTACCATTCACAAATTAATGGTGAAGTTTGGCGTAAGCGATAGAATTTTCCAGTATGTGGCGTTAGGCCGCGACGTAGGTCAGGAACAAAAGTAGACTCTCGGAAAGTGTACAAACCATGAGTCAAACTAGGTGAGTTTCAAGGTATGAGCATGAATTGAAGAAATGGTCATGCGACGTATACATATATATCGACATTCAACATTGTCAGCCACTTGCCCGTTGTCCTTGGGGTACCTCTGAAGTTACCGCCGGAAAGGACAAGATTCAAATATTCCTATGAGCTCTTAAATTGCACTTGATTCATTTGACAAATTTTTGGGATCCTCCCAATCATACAGTTTTGCGATTTGCACATAGTATCCACGAAAAGCCAGGTGAATTAATCAGGCCACAAGACAAAGTGTAAGTATACTGACAGACAACAATGGCAAAGAGACATAATGCTACGGGGTGCTCAAAGATTAGCGGGAACGCAGTCGATGGAAATGATGCCGCCTGTAGAGCTTCAGTCAGGAGTTCATAAAATCACAAAGAGTTTTTCTATTACCGATATCATTGTTCCCACAACAGACAGCTTGAGCAGAGCTACCAAATGGAATGATAAGCATCCAGTGAGAATAAAATACGCCAGGCTTACCAGGTGCCAACCCCGGGAATAATGTCAAAGGGGGTGCAGTTGAGACCAACGAGAAAATTTAAATCGTCGACGGGGATGCCAAGGAGCTCTTGAAGCAGCGCAGCGATGGAAGGATCAGAGGCGGGCTCGACGGTAGTGCAGCACTGAATGGGACCAGGAGCGCAATCGCTGGCGGGTACATCACGAGAAGCGGGACTAGCGACTGCAAACGTAGCAAGAGCGGTGGTGATAAAGACGAGTTTGGACCGCATGCTTGTTAGAGAAGCTTGAACAGGTGCTGGTGGTTCAAACGTTCAAGCGAAGTCCTTCTGTCGATTTCAAAGAAGTTTTTATATCGTTCTGTTTGAATGATAGTGTTTTACTATGGAGACATGTCATTCTAACTGTAGGTAGTCTTGTTCTCGGAAGAATGATTCTTCGACGTTAATCTCCCTTCAAGTTCCATGAGAAGAGTGTCGAGCCTGTATGTGGCGTTGCGTTTGCAATATCCTTAGACTAGGAACAAAGATAAGGGTTCGGGAGAACATTGAAGACACACTTGTTCTCGAAAGTTACGAATGCGTTTAAAGTTAGCTTCGAGGTTCGAGTTTTTGTAAGAAAACTGAATCAAAGATCTGTCAGTCATGCGACGTACGTAGGCCGAGGTTTAACGTTCAACAGGTTTACTGCGGAGCTTCCAGGTGTGCTTATCGGGAGGCAGTAGATATGTTTGTGTCGGCCGTGCTGGAATTTCCGAGTTGCGCCTAGATCATGTCGACCGCAACGGAAGAGATACATGGTTATTTGAAGGCATTGTCTGTCACAGTTTCGAAACAGAATGCGCAATCAGCGCCACAAGTTGGTGAACGTCGTGCCCCAGAAAGAGGTATTTGAAAGGCTGCCGTCTGAGTGACGCGGCAGAACACTAATTGACCAGACAATGACAGGACCACGATATATTATGTCGGCGAGACCTAAGGCTACGAGCAGCAACAATAACAAGACGATACGACGACAACGGTGACAGGATAGACTAAAGAGAAAGAGACGACAAACAAACAGATGTAAAGTAAACGACCACGTGAGCCGAGGGCGTGTAAGATGGATGACCATACTTACAGTATTTTGGAGAAAAAATGCAGAGGGAGAAGTATGGTAGAACCCCGGTGGATAGATATATTATGCTAGCAAGAAGCTAGAGGGATGGTCGATAGACAGTGATACATTCGTTAGGCAGTCCCAAAGATAATGAAGGAGCTAGAGTAGAAAGAGACAGAGTGTGTGAAGTTTGAAAAGTCCGAACCCAATTGAAGGTCAAAATGAGCGCTTATCTATTAACAGCCTTTCCCTTCCGTATTTGTCGTCGAAATGTCGGAGATTCCTCTTACAGCGTCTCTGGTGAGGATCCATCCTTTTGAGACCACTTGAAAACTCATAAATACAAGAAATACATTGACAAATCCACGTACAAATGCAGTATATGTTCTGCAAAACTAACAGATAACCACAGCCGAGAGCTGTCCTCACATATGCGCTCTCATGGACTTCGAATGGCGCATTCGTGAGTGAAACATGTTATACCATTAAGGATCTGGACACTGATATGATACTTAGGCAATATGAGTGTTCATGGGACGGCTGTACTCGCAAGTTCAAACAAAAGGCTAATTTCCTCACACACTACCGAACCCAGTGAGTCTAGTATCCTCACAGTAACTACTTGATAGACTCACTGGCTCCGTGCCTCGTAGCTTACAAGACAAATCACTATCATGCCCGGAGGAGACCTGCGAGTTTATGACTTGCGATGCAGGTTCGCTTCTTCGACACCGACGGAACCTACATTCCTATACACCTCATTCACCACAGACAAAAAGACCGAGGATTGCTAAATCTATCTTACCTGCGGAGTCTTCTGATACCCGAATTATGCCTATCTTCACCAGCGAACCTTCGCGGCTGTTCACAAAGAAGAACGCTAATACCTTGGATAGCAACTCTATTTCTCCCAAGCTCTTCTCCGATGTCGATCTTTTCTCTACTTCATCTTTATCTCTCTTCAGCGACTCAGGTTCGAGTTTGACTCTGGATCCAAATTCATCTACTTCGAACCTAAGTGATCGGCCTTGCAACTATCTTTCTGGCTCGAGTTCGACGCTGGACCCAACGTTATACACTTCCAACATAAATGATCTGTCTCGCAACACTACTCCTGGCTCAAATTCGACTCTGGAGCCAAATTCATCTTCTTCGAACCGAAGTGATCGGTCTCGCAACTCTCTTTCTCCTCCTACCACTCCTCCCTCCATCTCGAAATCTCCACAGGAGCCCCAAGATGTCACATCCGATTTCCTTGCGTTTCCTTATGCTATGGGGTTATTTGGACAATCTGGGCCATCTCTATTCGACGATAATCTGCAGAACTGGGTGAGGGAAGCCAGCGAGGTCCATTCCAACCCCGGGAGGCAGAGGAAAGGGAAGGAAAACCGAATGTCCCGATGAGAAACAGCGCTTCTTTTCATTATACGACTACTAAACTGCCAATCGATCTATTGCATATACAACATTCAGTCGAGTTATTAGCCACTCTTGGTTGGCTTCTTATTGGACGATGGTGATACGCAGTGATAAGTTCATGTAGATAGTTTGTTCGTACGAGGCAAGATGAGCTCAAGCCTTACAATATAGAGGTGAAATTCTTCGAGAATCTCGAGAAGTCAAATTTCATCCGGTAGAAGGAAGAACATCCTTCATCGATCGAACAAGTTACAGGGAATTGATCCTGGAATGCTTAATTCCTTCGGATACTCCCGTCGAGCTTCAGGAAAATGTTGGGAGGATAACGTTTGGCTAGCCGTCCCCTGAAAATTTTCCGGCGCAACTCAGTCAAACTCAGGAGATCGTCTGTGTACAGGTGAACAACCTAGATATTGGACCCTCCGGTTGTAGCCATTTTTGTCTAAACAATTTTCTCAAATTCGGTACCCAAGTTCTCGTCTGAACTTTTGCGTTTAGCTGATCAATTTTTTTTTGAGCGGATTAATGAAGCACGACTTTTAACGAAATCAACATTTATTTTTTGCATATCCTTCACTATCAATCTAGCTGCTACTAGAAGGTCAAAAACTGGCCAAAACTTCTTGAAAATATGCTTTGAGATCCTCTCCCCAGCGGGTCTTTCTGTCCAAACGTGTATTTACTAGGTATCGCCGAAAATCCAGCGCATTTTTGGCCGAACGTGTATCCAGAAGGTTTTAGCATGTCTTCCTTCATTGCCGCTCTCGCGATCCTTCGAAAAGATCTTGGCGGCGCCTGTAAAGTTCTTGTCAGTCCCACTGTCCCCTCCCCATATGTATGTCTTGGCCAATCTCGCATCGCTCCACTCCACTATCTAATAGTAGAACTGTTGATTTACCGCTGGTACCATGTGGTCCCCACGGTTCATGAGGCTCTTTTTCATTGGAAGTTCATTGGTAACGATGTATCCGAACGACTCATCTGATATATAGCGTGGTGGAGGCTGATCGTGTACGCCTGTTGTCTACGTAGCTACTGGCTGCCTAGTTTCTACCTCTGGGAGCCTGGAGGAGGTTGGATTCTAGTCACACCTTCCCTCTGTGGGTTCTCTAGTGGAAACCCGCTGTATGGTACATCACCCAAACTTGAATGATACATTGACATCCATAATAGCGATCCATCGCCTCAAAACAAACGACGCCACTCGACTCCGGTTTCTCAGTGTATGCTCTCGGACGTCAAAGCGTCAGTTGACATCTTTTCGTTTCTCCGAAGAGAATGGGCCTAAGGAACACCCACCAAAGCAAACACATGTGGTCCTCAGCTCCTGCTTCGTATCGCTCTGGAAGTTTAGCAGCTTGGCATAGCATACCTTCGACTAACTTTGTGTGAGTCTTGCGGTATTTGGAATGCAGAGGGAAGTAAAGAATTATGCTCACTCGCTCGAGAGCGAGTACTGATACACTGGCTTCCGGCTCTGGGAGAGCATTCTACATACACCTGGGATGTCAACTTGGTCCCAGGTCTTCGATCCTCGTTGACGGTTGCATATCATTGGTGGCCACACTAGACTATACCAGGACGCATGAACGTATGGTTATGGGTTCCTGGGCGCATCTGTTCAATCCGAGTAAGTACGATCAACTCTGGTCGCTCAGTAGGAGGGGCTCGAACCTGCTCGAACTGGCGCATTCGCGCAATAACGGGCCAAAATATGCGTTTTTTTGTTCTTAATTTTACCTATCATGCAGCAACTACGTTCTGAAGTCTGGACTAGGTATCATTGTCGACGTTTACTCAGGCCAGCCTTCCAACTTCAAAGTTACTTAGTAAGTATATCAGCAGATCCCGAATAATTAAAGTGCTGTTCGATCTCTACTACTGATACTAGTTGATTTGAGCTGTCGTGCCCTTTGACAGTCATTGATTTCACCAAAGCCAAGACAGGCCAAGAGCTGCCTCAACCGCTCCCAGTGCATCTTCAAAGTTCACTAGGCTTGATTGTTTGTTCTGTGATATTAATACGATAGATCACCACCGACAAAACCGGGGACAATGAGGTGTACCTGGGTGTAGCCCTTGGTTTCAAATAGTATCAGCTGGTCCCTTTTTCAAGTTTCTTGCCTACGCTCACCTTCGCTCGCTCCTCCCCGGTCCTCATTCTAGACGCAACGTCTTGGTGAAATGAACACTGATGCCGCACGGTACTCGATCTCACCTTTGAGTCGTTGACAATATGTCTAATGAAACTACAGCTTGCCGCCGAATGTGTGGCAACGGAAATTGTACACAGTTGTGCCTCCAGAAGATAACTACGATATCGAGTCTTGGGATAAACAGCAGCTAGATCCAAACCCCGCACCTCAGCCTAGTAAACAACTGAAAACCAATGAACTCCGTTCCTGTATGCCAACAGGTTGGCATTTTGGGGTCTGGATAGCAACATTCGAGGCTGGTGTTGTTCTGGTGATAAATCTCAGTATACTGCTATATTGTGCTATTAAGACAGGAGGTAGCATTGGTGTAGTCCAGATATTTGAAGGGGATTGCAACACCGTAGACCACGCTACCCTGGTCATACATCTGGTTATCAATGTCCTCAGTACTCTGTTACTCAGTGCCAGCAACTATGTAACACAGAGCCTCTCAGCTCCTACTCGAGCAGAAGTAGATCGAGCACATGAGAAAGGCCTTTGGCTTGACATTGGCTTGCAGAGCATACACAACCTTAAGCATACAAGTGGCTGGAAGCGGTTGTTATGGACTTTGCTCACTGTCTCTTCCATTCCACTACATCTCTTGTAAGTGAAATTGCCCTACTACTAGTAGCAGTTAACATATGTACGCTCATTTACATGCCAGTTACAACTCTGCCTTCTTCTCTACCATAGGTGTCAATGACTACAAGTACTATCTAGCCCGAGGACCAGAAATGCAAGGTTTGCCCCAGAATAATTGGACATTCAACTGGAACTGTGAGACACTGGAAGACGGTTCTTGTTCAGATCCTGATGATGTACCCTACAACCCAGGGACCTTCAGGACAACCCAGTGCATCCATCATGATAGATGTTCAGGTCCAGATATTGAGCCGGCCAATTGGGAGTTTTTAAATCCATCTGATTGCCTCCAAGCTTATACGGTGGATTTTCTCTCGAACCGTCGTGATCTGGTGGTAGTCCTCGGAAACTACACCTCTAATAACACCTTTTCAAATCTGTTGAATTCGTCATCTGTTCAAGATTACATTCAACATTTAACATATGACCCATTGTTTGACGGGTTCACTCCATATAGCTGGATCTGCCAGTTTTACTATGATTCCCAAAGCGATCTCGATCTCTCACTTGATACTGGTTTATGCTCTATAGACTGGAGAGAAATCAATACCTCTAATTGGACAATGCCAGTGGGCTATCTGGTCACGCCAGAGGGGCACATTGTATTTGACGAGGCAATTAAAGTTCAGTATTGCCTTAGCGAAACCACGACTGCCAGCTGCCAGCTAGAATTCAACCTCCCGCTTCTTTCCATCGTTGTTGCCTTCAACATTGTAAAGGTAGCATGTATGGTAATTGTGGCCACCAGAATGCGTGATAACCCTCTGATAACTTTGGGAGATGCGATAGCATCTTTCACTAACAATCCTGAGCCGCTGACAAGGGACATGTGTTTAATGTCTCAAACCTATTGTCTTGATGGTCTTGACAAAAATAAAGACAAGACATGTTATCAGCCAAAAAAAAACCCAATGGATGACTGTAGCAAGTCGGCGACATTGGATCATAATCATTTTCCTGTGAGTAGCTCAATCATTCACCTAACCCATCAGCTCAAAGTCCCGATAGCTTCTTGGCTGCCCTATCCATCATACTGGGACTCTTAAATTACGCTATAAATGAATTGAGCATTCATTACAGCCTAAGTGGCTTCCCATCCCTATGGCAGCTTGGTATCGGCAGAGTATCTTCTGAGAATATTATTACTGGGTGGAAAATACCAACACAGGGATATGGGGCTATTGTAGCATCTGTGCTAATAGCCAATCTTCCGCAACTTATTTTTTCCATGATATACCTTGTTTTCAACAGCCTGTGCACAAAACTTTTCCTAGCACTTGAATGGTCCTCATATGCCCATTCCTGTAAACCCCTCCGTGTCTCTGACCCTCGTGGGGACCAACGATCCACTTACTTCCTTAACATACCATTCCGTTTTGGTATCCCATTAATGGTTTACTCAGCCCTCCTCCATTGGCTTCTGTCACAGAGCATCTTTATTGTTGCGGTCACTTTCTGGGATGATAATCGCATTGATACATTAAATAGTATCACCAGCTGCGGCTATTCGCCAGCGGCAATGATCCTGACAGCAATTGGTGGAGGTCTGCTTCTCCTGAGTTCCCTTGCTGTAGGCTTCAAACACCTCAAATGTGATATGCCCTTAGCAGGGAGTTGTAGCAAGGCTATTTCTGCGGCTTGCCATCCCCCGGAGGATGGTTCAGACCCGCTCAGGCCTATGAAATGGGGCGTGGTTCCAAAACTTCCAGATAGTTCTAACACAGTTATTGGACATATAAGTTTCTCCAGCGGGGAGGTTTCGGCGCCAGTACCGGGGCGTTATTATCTTTGAATGCCGTTGACAGTATGTACGGTCCATAGTACAGAGGATGAGGAGGAGTACTTTATCTATCTATGGCATAAGGTAACTTCTATGTTTTATTTATCTTATTATTTTTCCTTCACGTTTAGTCTACATACCTCATGTACGCTCCCCTACCATACTCCGATCGTTACACTCTTAAAGCTATCACTGCCCAGAACTCATCTATCAGTTAAGCCTGAGCTTCATTTCTCACCACCAAGTTGACTTGGAGTACTATCAAAGTACTATATTGACAAGTTCGAGAGCAACTCTTGGGATTTCGGATTTCCACTAAAATAGAGTTGGGAAAACCAAACACATGGACGATTCGGCAGCGGAAGAGGGCTGTAATGGTCCCAGCTGTCGAGCGATCTCGATTAGCTTCAAAGCGCACTTGAAATTGAGTGTGGTACCAGCGAGAAGATCACATCCGTATGTTTACTACGGACAGGGGAGAGGGATAAAATCTGCTATAATCGCCCCGTTCACGCACTACGGCAGCGTCAAATAATAACATACGAAATTATTGCCGAAATTATTATTGTAACTAGTTTACTTTTTCAGTGTGAATCGCGGTCGAAAAAGATCACGTTTTTCGCGTGAAAAACAAATTGTGAAAGAGATAGAATTTCGCCTGAAAGTCTTGCATCATTTCGCTCGTGATTCATTCGGAATTTCTCGCATAAAACAAAAGATTCGGAATTTCTCGCGTAGAACAAAAGAAATTTCATAACCCTAGATCAATTCAATCCGTTACCTTGAGGCGGTGCTCAGCGCTTATTGAGCTCGTTGATTGAATTGATTTAGGGTTATGAAATTTCTTTTGTTTTACGGGAGAAATTCCGAATGAATCACGAGCGAAATGATGCAAGACTTTCAGGCAAAATTCTATCTCTTTCACAATTTGTTTTTCACGCGAAAAACGTGATCTTTTTCGACCGCGATTCACACTGAAAAAGTAAACTAGTTACAACAATAATTTCGGCAATAATTTCGTATGTTATTATTTGGCGCTGCCGTAGTGACGGGGCTACTGCGTATAATCTCAAAGTGCAATTGCTGACTGTGGTAAGAGCAATCGAAACCAACCACATAGTGCATTTTCGGCAGCAGCAGAGGGCTGTAATGGAGGGAATTTAAGGTATTGGTGGAGGTAGCCCCGAGAGAGTCGCAAATGGAAGTTCTGCTTAAGCTTGTTTTGGGAGCTTGCTCCAAGGACGTGCTAAGTGTCTACAGGAATACTGTATCGCCAACAGGTAGGGCTCACGATAAGCATATCACTTATTGTGAACTATGTCAGGTGGCACCAGACCATGACTGGAGTTCAAGGCACCAGAACAGTGAACCCACTTACCAAGTATGTAAGTAGCAGATCAATAAACTGCCCAAACCGCCAACGCGCTTTGTTGATGACTGGTCGTCGAGTCGTTGCGCATTGGTATTGAGTCTTTTAAACCGAGTGGTTGATATGTTCCCGAGCACAAGACTAATTATTTCACTCATTTGTTACTTTTGAAGCTTCGCCTTCAGGCGTCTCCGAGCAAGGCATGAGTAAGGGAAACATGATTTGCGAAGGGATATCATCATGTTTGTCTTATACTTATATGCCCATCAAGGCTGTTTAGCTCTATGCATGAATTGTCAGCTGGCCCGCGAAGAAATAAGCTGAACCATACAGCACTCGAAGATGTTTGCTCGTCGACGCAGCACGCTACCATGCATTTACCCGGTCACTATTTTGTCACTGAATGTATCTGCGATGCAAAAATGTTCAAGAATCGAGTTTGCAAATTCGTTGCGCTCACCCCACCACTTGTGTGTTCATTTCTCTGTTGCTCTGGTGTTCGTTGCAATACCCAAGCCATCAGAATTCTACCAACTAGAGCACCAGCGCCGCTTTTTTATTATCGCCCAATCGCGATTAGATAAAAACAACAAAATTGTCCGAATTTTATAGCTACTTCCATTTTCATGCTATTCTGTCCTTATCGAAGAGTTTGATTAGGCATTACCCACGAAGGGACACAGTCTCCTACCGCTGGACACCTGAAGGAAGATGGGAATTTTACGTTGGAGTTCCCAGTGACTACTAGAAAAACAAAGCGGGTAGTGCTTCTAGGCAGATACCAACGTACAAGGATAAAACTCTTGAGAAACCCCAATTTTTGCAGAAACCCTCTCGAAAAGTCACTGATGGGGTTTCTGGTAGCCGGCCGGTGACCGGCCGTGCGCTTCTAGCGCCTGGTCCGACAACCTTCGATGCGAGAGTTAGTCGCGGCCTAGAAGGCCCAGAATATATTAGGACTTACTGACAACACAAAGACTTGGGGGCTTTACAGATAGTAACTCTTGACAAAAGCAGAGAGCTCAGAGAAAACTTTGTAGTACATACTTATACTATGTACACAAAATAGAACTCAAAAAATCAGTGTTCCGAGAAGCTGCACTGTGTCATTCTGTGAATCTCCGCTGACAGATTGAAACTTGAAGTCAAGCTTCTTTCAAGCTTCTTGAAGTTTTGATAATTTCAGCTATACTATCATTGAGTCAATGGCAACATTTCACTTGCGATTTTACGAGTCGAAAAATCTCGGGAAACGCAGTTCAGGGCCCAGGCGACTCGGAGTGCATGAATCGCTGCAAATCTGTGAAAATATCTAGTCGCTTCTTGACCATTAGCCCCATACAGACTCAGAATAGTAACCATTCTGGGCCTGTATACTTATTTGTACTTATTCATTGGCTATCATGCCATATAAGAGTTATGGGCATGTAGTAATACTACTAGTAGTACTACAAACGTTGCATTAATGTTTAATCAAAACCACAAGATTCATTTTTGAGACACTTCCAAGAACTGCATTGACTCTGAGCCCAAGATTGGCAGGAAGGCACTCTATTAAACCTCTCTGCACTCTTCAAGTTATTCAAGATGAAATGCCATTTGACAAGACTGCAAGGCTGAATGAGATGAATATCCCAACGATCCTTTACCCAGTCAAGTACCCAGTTCATACTTGTTTTGAGCATCCGAGTCGTACTTTTGATCCAGGGTGATTGGTTAATTGCTTTGCTGATTCTCTATGCCGCGAAGAATGTTTGATTACGGGCTAACGGATAGGTACAAAGTCAGCTCTACCTCATTCGTCGTCAGCGGCGCTGCTCACTTTCATCTCGTTTTACTCTTCGCAACGACTTCGCAAATTGATGGCACTAATTCGGTGCCCGGTATTACTAATCCGGGGTCTGGCCGCAACAACCATGGGCTCCTGCATAGTCAAAGGGTTTCTCTGATGGGTTTCCGCGTGAGTTGGGGTTTCTCAATAGTTTTATCCCAACGTACAATGGTTGACTTCTCGTAGAAATTAATTGGTGAATAACGGTCAGATAAAACTTTGATGAGGCCTAAGCGAGCCGGCCATCTCACGGCATGTCATTTCAAGCCAAAATTTGAAATTCTTGACCTCTCCTAGATTGTGAAATCTAGCAGACCCTCCGGACCCTCTGCTAGATGGTTTTTGATGGGATTTCGCTCTATTATTCTCGGCTGTCAATTTCCTTATCCACATCCGGAAGTATCCCCGAGTTGTACTGAGTGTAAGAGCAGGTAAGAGCACACACCGTGAAGACTTGCAGCACTAAACAACCGCGTATGTATGGAAAGCAAGAAGGGCCTGCTACGTCGGATCATGATTTTTGACGTAGCCGAACTGATGGTGCCAAATCGGGACACGGACCTCGGGCACCTGTTATAATTATGTAAATCCATGACTATTTATTCATCGCCGTTATTCTTGTTGCTCTACTTGTCAGATAAGAAGTCTATAGTCCTTGAGTTCGTTTACCACTCTTATTGCCAATAGTGTATATTTGAGAATACATGCTTGCCAGATGTTATGCATTACATGTGATCTTGATATGCTCAAGGCATCACGGCCGCTTCTTCGTGAACTATCAGACAGCTAGCCAGGCTACTTGACGGCTAGGCCCGGTACAGACTTTGTGGTCCTGGAGTGTAATAATTGAATGTACCTACTCATATTTGCCTTCAGGTTAAGTGCCGCTCTCCAGAAACAATCAAATGACTTTGTCAATAATCTATGTACAAGAGCTTGTGTTTGAAGTTGTCATCATGGCTTCCAAGCTTGCTTCCAAGTCGCACTTTTAAGTCAAGCTGAACAATCATATTCTGGGGTTATTCTTTGCTTGTCATGGGTTGCATGAGCACATTGCCTTTTGCCAAAAGACTTTTGCTGTGGCTGTAGCAAGTGGGGTAGTCTAAGTCTTGTACATGCTGGTGAACTAAGCAAATGGTTCAAGAGCCCAGATGGAGTACAATTTAGCAAACAAGTATGTGACAAATTCAATGAGGGAAAAATAGAGGGCACTCCTGATACCACAGCTACTCAATGTAGGTAAAGTAAATTACTCAGGCAAATAATTAATAATGGCAATGCAAGCCCCCATCCTATCCAGTGATTGGCTATCACCAAAGGAGTCAGGATTCCACATCACTTTCTCTGTGCTTGTCAGCACTTGCAATATGTTAAGACTGAAGACAACTTGAAGGAGTTGCCATTTTGTCTGACTTTTAAGGAAGTGGAGAGCTCCTTCCTGCCACCTGGTGCCCAGACAATGACAACTCAGTGAGCGATGCTTATGAGTATCAATATTGTGAAGTCTGATTTTACCGCTATTTGGCATATCCAGGTGTGAAACGATGAGTACCTGAGTACTATACCTCAGAAGCATACTTAGAGTACAAACAACTCTGTATTCAATATCTACCTGTGAATTGATAAGTACTAGCTACGTGAATAAGCGTAAGTATAAGTATCGCAGGCATATCAATAAAGTAACTTAACCTCAGAAGTGTACAAACAACTGAGGGACTGAAAGATCCTATTCTGAATATAAGTAAAGACACAAAACTGCCAAGAGTAGTCAAGGAACTTGGACAAACGAATAGGAACGATAAATAAATCAGGGGAAGACTCACTGAGGAAGAGAAATATCGGAACCCCCTGGGGGGTAAACCTATAATACATCGAGACGCGTATCATCCAATCCGGAAGCCGAACAGCGGGGGGCGGAACTCTTTGACACCAAGTTCCCCCTTCGACACCAGGGACAGGCTGTTGAAGGTTATATATGGGCACTGAGGAAGCGGCCAGTATGAGTATGATGAGGCACAAGACATGTGACATACATTAGTCTATGGCGTGCGGCAGAGACAACTTAACATTCCCTTCTGCCGCACGCTCTGTCAAAGCTTTGGTACCATCGCTCTCTGCGCACAAAGCTTTCAAGGTTTTCAACCCACTCACCACTCCCAAAATTTTGTTATAAATACTGGACTCTGACACTAATGATCATCTGTCTGGTATCTCCGCTCACTCAGATTCCTTTTGCTTTATAGGCACATGTTTGGTTTCTCTGTGGAGATCAGGAACGATGAAACAGTCGTTGAGCCGCGCCACTTGCGGGACCATTTCCGACCATTTCCGACAAGTGACGAGCCCAAAAAGTCACAATAATATTATATATAATATATGTTCATACACAAATAGCATCGCTTCCATCATTGAAGCACAGTCAACGGTTTGGTTACCACCGTGTCTGACCGATGACAGTACCGTATGGACCAGTATGGACCATATTTGTTGAACGGTCAAAGCGTTCTATATCGGACAAGTCCCATCAACTCACTGTTCATTTATTAAGCCTCTATTCTTTTCTATCTTGATTGTAATTCTTCCTCAATTCGGACTGATTCATTCCCTCCAATTTCTATTCATTTCTGAGCATGTGTTCTTATATATATACCCAGCAAGCATGTGCTCTTAGATATACACTATTGGCAATAAGAGTGGTGGAACAGGTAGAACGCGTCGCGTCTACCTGTCCATTACTGAAGCCAAGCCACGTGATGGCTAGTTTCCAGAGCTTTACCGCTAGCCAGCGAGCTTTGGATATGCCAGCGGACCCCTCAGCCCTCTCAAGTGGTGCACTAGCTCAAAGACTATAGACTTCTTACCTGACAAGTAGAGCAACAAGAATAGCAGCGATGAATAAATAGTAATGGATTTACATAATTATAATAGGTGCCCGAGGTCCATGTCCCGATTTGGCACCATCAGTTCGGCTACGTCAAAAATCGTGATCCGACATAGCAGGCCCTTCTTGCTTTCCATACGTAAGATAGGGCTCATGGACGATTTGCTCACATCACGTGGTTGATCGTGACAGAGGCGTTACTTAGGCTAGAACTCGCTTCGAAAATTAATAGCACTAGACATTCTTTGTAACTAGAAAATTGGGTCGCGCAGAAAGTTACCTATGACCATAAGGAAACATTCTGTGCGGCCAGTTTTTGAAAATTTGGATTTTACGGCCCGCTATTAATTTTTTCGTCGCATCTTTCCGCTATCTGCCATCTACCATAAGACAAATACAGCAATTCAGGCCTTTCCGTCGCGTGATTCATGGCGCGAAGGAAGCTCAGGAACTTGAAAAACCTTGGATCTGAAGCTATCCATACCTCAGTAAAAACTGCTACTGAAAAGGCTAAAAAGTTACTGAAGAAGCAGAGTACTGAGAATACCGAGAATGTATGTTGATTTTTCGTGTTTTCAAGGTTCTATAGCTCTTAGACGTGTCCAATAGCATGTTTCACTACCTTCTGGCAGTCAGAATCGCGTAGGACGGCCAAAGAAGTCAGGAACTTCGAGTAATACTAATGTATTTAACGAGTCAGCACAAGAGCAACATCCTTTTCTGGATAATGTGAATATATCAAGTGAGGGTAATGGGAGGCAGGGAACATACTTTGAGGAGATCTTTGGCTATACACGAAGTCATAATCAGTCTTTCTCACATGAAGGTATGCGTCTTGATACAGTCACAATTTTAATGTTCTGATTTCATTCTATTCAAAGATTCAGATGCGCCATCACATCTATCCTCGCCTTGTGGCTCTATAGTCAACAGTACACCATCGAAAAGACATCGCTTCTTTGATTCCATCCGCCGTCCTTTAATAAACAATACACCATCAACGCGTCGCTCACGTGCCATCCGTGATCCTTCAGAAACCGCTACGCCATCACAAACACATCGTTCCTCACTCCTTCGGGCTGTTGATCCACTTATCAATGTTATCATGTCTCCACTTCACTCTTGTTGTCATTCACATTCAGGATCAGTGCAAGACAATGATTTTGTGTTTGTACAGGAAGATCCAAAGAATGATCCAGGTTATAGGGATTCAGAATTGGATTCAGACACAGATACAGACATGGACTCGGACATGGATTCAGATTACAGTGGATCTGATGATGGAGACCGCTCAGATATTGAGGATTTTTGTGTCCCAAGGTTTGGCCCACGGAAAGGTATATCACGTACTGGTACTCCTTGGAACTCCCGTGAAGCACCCACAGAGCTGATGGCTCTTGAAGCACTTGGAGATCTTCAGTCAATGCTTCACCCCCAAGCTGGTGGAAAGAGGAAAAGGAACAAAGACTCAGCACTTAACAAATGGTCTGAGGATCATCTGCTTGAGGTTGAGCGGTTCTTAAAGCTGTACACTACCGAGGGATCAAAGACAAAGGGCCAATGGACTGCAGCATCAGTTGAGGTTGCTATTGCAACAAAAGGAAAAAACAGTCGGAATGGTTATGCTCGTACCCGTGCTAAAGATTATATCCTGAAGCGTGAAGTCCCTGATAATCCATTTGGAAAATGGGCAAAGTCCCGTCTTCAGCCTGACACAGAGTTTGCGCAGGACATCCTTGCCCATCTTCTGAGCTGTGGAAAGTATGTTCATGCTCAGGATGTTTCTGATTACCTTTCCCGTCCCGATGTTCAGCTGAAACATGGACTTCAAAGGTCCATCTCTCCAGCAACTGCAAAACGGTGGATGCACAAGCTTGGCTATCGCTTTGTTAAGAAGCACCAAGGGCTTTACGTAGATGGTCACGAGAGAGATGATGTTGTAAAGTACCGCCAGCTTGTCTACTTACCTGCTTGGACTGCAGTGGAACCTCAGATGCGCTCCTGGACTAAGGAGGACATCAAGGAGCATTTTGCTCGCACAGGCCGTACTGTCGTTGTTTGGTTTCACGACGAATCAATTTTCTATGCACACAATTGGAAAAAATCTCAATGGGTCCAGGATGGAGAATCTGCACAGCCGTACGCTAAAGGTGAAGGCATATCACTCATGGTTGCCGATTTCATATCCGCCGACTATGGCTGGCTCCGTACTCGAAATGGTAAAGACTCTGCACGGGTTGTTTTCCGACCAGGGAAGAATCGTGACGGTTATTTTGACAACGACAATATTCTTGCACAGGCTGCAAAGGCCATGGATATATTAACGGTTGACTACCCTGACGAGGACCATGTCCTTGTTTTTGACAATGCCACCACTCATCTAAAGCGTGCACCTGACGCTGTATCTGCATCCAAAATGACAAAGAACCCTTCGCAATTTGGTGTGGAAGTTACTGTAAAAGGTACAGATGGCAAAACACTATACAGTGCCAATGGGAAACCAAAGAAGGAGAAGATCCGGATGTCGGATGGTGTCCTACCTAATGGTAACCCTCAGTCATTCTATTTTCCACCAGGTCATCCGCAGGAAGGATTGTTCAAAGGTATGGTAACTATTTTGGGAGAGCGGGGTTATGGCGACTATTCCAAGGTCAGATTCGAGTGCGAGAAGTTCAAATGTGATCCCGAGAAGGAGGGAAATTGCTGTTGTCGCCGCAAACTATATAACAAGCCGGATTTCGCAAACGGTAAATCGCTGTTGGAACTAGCATGTGAGGCCCGAGGATTTCAATGTCCTTTTCTGCCCAAGTTTCACTGTGAGATCAACCCGATTGAACAGTGTTGGGGTAGAGCAAAATACTGGTATCGGATGGAACCACCTTCAAAAAAGGAAGATGATTTGGAACGAAACATGTTAAAATCACTGGATCGCATTCCTTTGGTTGAAATACGGCGGTAAGTCAAATTGTTTTGAATATATTTCTCATATCTAGTCTATCTAATGTATGTATAGGTTTGCTCGACGTGCTCGACGCTTCACAGATGCATACAGAAAAGGTTTGGATGGTAAAGTAGCCGCATGGGCTGCTAAAAAATATCACGGTCACCGAGTTCTTCCAGACTGGATCATGAGAGAGTATTTGGAGGAGCATGGTCTGGAATCTAGAATAATTTAATGTAAAACGGGCAAGACTCTCCTGAACGCGCGCCTCCCCTTAAACAGTGTGATGTCACTGAGGTCACAGCTGGGTCACAATCACCTGACATGAGCGGATCGTCCATGAGCCCTATCTTATGTATCTGTAGTCAACTAATATTGATTTCTCGAGATAAATTTCGCAGTGTCTGGTCTACCTAAGACTCTCGACTCTGGCACCGCGGTCTGTCCTGCCGGCCTCCCATCAACAGTAAATATTAAACGTTTACATTCTACGGGAACGACGTGTGGGATTAATCGACAGAATCAGAAATTTTGGATTTTGCTCAGAATTTCAAACGTCGATTATTTAACAGTTAATTTCTACGGGAAGTCAGCCAATAGTTCGACGGTCATCAGTACAAACAGGCTACAGGTTCAACGAGCGCCGGTTGCACTTCAATTAATATCAAGTAAAGTGTTGGTTGATCCGAGCTGTCATAGTTTGACAGTCAATGATTGCGCCAAGACAGGACCCTCACCCAGCGCGATCAGACGCGATCTTCACTGATTGGTCAATGATATATTGATACAACGAAAACCACCGACGAAACCGGGGTGTTCCAGGGGTGTTCCTTTTTTTTAAGTCTCTTGCCTGCGCTCACCTTCGCTCACTCCTTCCTGGGCCTCAAGCCAACCTCTTGGGGAAATGACAACTGATACTGCCCGGTATGTACTTGATCTCACTTTTTCGTCGGCACTATGTCTAATGAAACTTACTGCAGCTTGCCGCCTAATGTGTGGCAACGAAATTTGTACACATTTGTGCCTCCGGAAGATAACTACGAGACTGAATCCTGGGATATGCAGCAGCTGGATACATACCCCACATCTCAGCCTAGTAAACAACTGAAAACCAACGAGCTCCGTTCTTGTATGCCGACAGGTTGGCATTTTGGGGCCTGGATAGCAACGTTCCAGGCTGGCGTTGTTCTGCTGATAAACATCATTACCCTGCTGGTTTGTGTTGGGAAGACCAGCGGCAGCATTGGTATAGCCCAGATATTCGAAGGAGATTGCAACACTGTAGACCACGTTACCTTGGGCATACATTTTGTCATCAATGTCCTCAGTACTCTGTTGCTCAGCGCCAGCAACTACGTAATGCAGAGCCTCTCCGCTCCTACTCGAACTGAAGTCGATCGAGCTCATAAGAAAGGTTTTTGGCTTGACATTGGCTCACAGAGCATGCACAACCTTAAGCATACAAGTGGCTGGAAGCGGTTACTATGGACTTTACTCTCTATCTCTTCTATTCCCCTCCATCTCTTGTACGTGAGATTGCTCCTATTGGTGTTAACATATGCTCATCTGCATGCCAGTTACAACTCTGCCTTCTTCTCTACTATAAGCGCTAATGACTACAATTGGTATCTAGCCCAAGGACCAGAAATGCGAGACTTGCCTCAGAATAATTTGACGTTCAACTGGGATTGCGCAGATTTGGAACTTGTTGCTTGTTCAAGTCCAGATGCTGAACCCGCCAACTGGCTAGATTCATCTAATTGCCTCCGAACCTACGCCTGTCTAGGTCCAGATATCGAACCTGCCAACTGGGAGTTCTTGAATCCATCTGATTGCCTCCACGCATATGCAGTGGATTTTCTCGCTAGCCGTCGTGATCTAGTGATGGTGGTTGGAGACTACATCCCTAATAACTCCTTTCTCATTCTGCAAAACTCAATATCTGGTCAAATGAGTACGCCTTTCACTCCATATGACTGGATCTGCGGTAGTACTTCTAGCATTCCAGCAGTTCCAGGTTCCTGCTCTCAGAAGTGGAGAGAAATCAACCCCTCCAATTGGACAATGCAGGCGGGCCCCTTTCTGGACACGGCGGGCATTGCAACCGGGTCATTGGATGTTCAGTATTGCCTTAGCGAAACAACTGCTTCCAAGTGTCAACTACAGTTCAACCTCCCACTTCTTGCTATCGTTGTTGCCTTCAACCTTGTAAAGGTAATATGTATGGTGATCGTGGCCACCAGAATGCGCGATAATCCTCTAGTAACCCTCGGAGATGCGATAGCATCTTTCACCAACAATCCTGAGCCGCTGACAAAGGACATGTGTTTGGTATCTCAAAGTTATCTTGAGAGGATAACTTTGAGTGGTGATAAAAACGAACTTGGTACAAGATCTTCCTTAATTGCATACCAACCTCAACAAACTAGATGGATGGCTACAGCTAGTTGGCGGCATTGGATCACGATATGTTCCCTGTGAGTAGTCGAATGGTTTGCATAGCACAACATCAGCTTAAAGTCCTAATAGCTTCTTTCTTGGTCTATCCACCGCAGTGGGTCTTTTAGGCTTCGCTGTATCCGAACTGAACAGTATCTATGGCCTGAATAACTTCTCATCCCTCTGGCAGCTTGGCATCGGCAAAGCTTCATCTCAAAACATCATTACCTCGTGGCGCATACCATCACATGGATATTGGGCTATTCTAGCATCTGTGCTAATAGCCAATCTTCCCCAGCTTATTTTTTCCATGATATACCTTGTTTTCAATGGCCTTTGCACAAAACTGTTCCTTGCACTCGAATGGTCCTCATATGCCCAAACCCGCAAACCTCTCCGTGTCTCTGACCCTCATGGAGACCAACGATCCACCTACTTCCTTAACATACCATTCCGTTTCGGTGTCCCGTTAATGGTTTACTCAGCCCTCCTACACTGGCTTCTGTCACAGAGCATCTTTGTTGTTGCGGTCACTTTCTGGAATGGCGATGTCATTGATACATCAAGTAGTCTCACCACCTGCGGCTATTCGCCAGCGGCAATGTTCTTGACAACAGTTGTTGGGGCATCTCTTATCCTGAGCTCCCTTGCTGCAGGGTATTTTAAGCACCTTCAATGTGATATGCCCTTAGCAGGGAGTTGTAGCAAGGCTATTGCAGCGGCTTGCCATCCACCAGAGGATGGTTCAGACCCGCTCAAGCCTATGAAATGGGGTGTGGTTTCAAAAATTTCAGATAGCTCCAACCCAGCTGTTGGGCATATAAGTTTCTCAAGTGGGAAGGTTTCGGCACCAGTGCCGGGGTGTTATTATCTTTGAATCGAGTCAACGATGCGTTCTACGTACAGAGGATGAGGAGGAGTACTTCATCTATCTACGGAATAAGATTTCAGCGACTTTTATATTTTCTTTCCCTCGTTATTCTTCCTTCATGTTTAATATATGTAACGATCTTATTTATGTGACGTACTAGGTACGCTACCATACCCCGATTGTTATGCATAAAAATGTCACTACTCAGAATCCATCTGGCTGTTACTACTAGGCTTCATTTCTCACCACTAACTTGTTGACTTGGTGTATTCTATTGACAAACCCGTGGGGAACTCTTAGGCTTTCGAATTTCCACTACAAGTATCGAGAAAATCAACGTGTACGTTTCGGCACCGGAAGAGGGCTGTAATGGTTCCAGTCACCGTGCGATATCGATTAGTTTCCAAGTTAGTTTCGCAGCGCACTTGAAAGTGAGTGCGGGAAATACGTATGTTTTGGAAGGCTGGAGACGGCTATAACGGCCCCATTCGCGGGGCTATTTCAAATAATCTCAAAGCGTACCTGTTGACTACGGTAAGAACGAGAGAGAAATAAAACACATACATTTTCGGCGGTGGCAACGGAGTCGTGACTCGTTACTCTGGCGTCACGAACACTTTCCTCAATTGTTTTGTTTACTTATCGAACTCAGGTTCAGTAGTTATTTCGCTTGTTACTTGCTTGTTTTGTTGTATATAGTCTTTACTTGTGGTAATAGGCTTTCAAAAGGTATTTAGGGTAGCTCATTACTGTAGGTACCATAGGTTTTCAGCAGAACTTATCAAACTACCTAGTTACAACAGTTTTGCAACAGTTCTCTCTGCACCTACCTAAAATCCCCCCATTTCTTATGTGATACTATGACTCGTCATCCTAGTTACATAGCAATACATCGCCTGAAAAGGAAAGTAGTGTGCTCTCGTATGCCAAGAAGTGCCAAGCTGTAGTTAGATCCCATCACAGCATTTCTCTGAGACTTGGACCATACCGTGTAGTAAATCTTTCCTTCCTTCCTTCCGAAAAGAATGGGTCTCATTAACACTCGCCTCGCGTTCAGCGCGCGCGCACTTGTGGTCCTAAGCTTTGCATCTTCTTGGGAGATCAGTGGCTTGGCACAGCATACTTTGATTCTTTGTCTTGTAGTGTTTCGAATGCAGTTGAAATGCAAGGGGAAGGGAGAAGGATTGGCTCGGGCACGAGTACTAATACCCTATCCTCTAGATCTCAGAGGGCATTCTACATACATCTGGCATGTCTCCCAGGACTTTCAACATTCTCGTTGCAGCTCATTAGTGCAATGACCGCGGTAAATGAGCATCAGCAGAGACTAAACCAGGACGCCTGATCATGGGGGGTGTTCCTGGGCGCTCCCATTTTCGAGTTCAGTCAACTCTGGTCACTTAAGAGGAGCCCAGACTGGCTCAAAAATGAACTTTAGGCCAAAAGTCCGAGTAGTTTTTATTCTTAATATGCAGCTACGGTGTGCAGTCTGGACTAATATCGTGGGACTATTACTATGTTTCCTCGTCTAACCTTCCCAGTAAGCACTATCAGCAGATCCTAGATATGTCTGACCTGCTTTTAGTTAGTTCAATCTGTCATTTAATAATTGCACCCAACAGCCAAGGACAGGACGAGCGTCAAGCTGCCCCAATGCGATCTTCACTGGGTTGATTGATGGCTCTATGATATCTTCATATAACGAAAAAGTACCGATAAAACCGGAAACAATTTGGTGTACCTGGTATCGTAGCCCTTGGTTTCGAATAAGTAGTACCAGCTGGTCCCCTTTTCAAGTTTCTTGCCTACGTTCGCCTTTGTTCACTCCTCCCCGGACCTCATTCTCGACGTAACTTCTTGGGGTGAAATGATCACCGATACCGCTCGGTATGTACTTGATCTCACCTTTTCGTTGGCACTATGTCTGATAAAACTGTAGCTTGCCGCCTAATGTGTTGCAACGAAATTTATACACATTTGTGTATCCGGAAGATAACTACAACTCGACCGAGTCATTTACGGAGCACGAAATAAGGTCCTGGGATAAGCAGCAACTGGATACGTACCCCGAATCTCAGCCTAGTACGCGACTGAACGTTGCAAGTCTTCAGTGGTTGAAATGGAAAACCAATGAACTCCGTTCCCGTATGCCAACAGGCTGGCATTTTGGAGCCTGGATGGCGACATTCCAGGCTGGTGTTGTTCTGTTAATAAATCTCATTATACTGATATATTGTGTTGTCAACACCGGAGGCAGCATTGGTGTAGCCCCCATATTCGGAGGAGATTGTAACACCATAGACCACATTGCCTTGGGCATACACCTTGTCATCAATGTCCTCAGTACTCTGTTGCTTAGTGCCAGCAACTACGTAATGCAGAGCCTCTCCGCTCCTACTCGAACCGAAGTTGATCAAGCTCATAAGAAAGGCTTCTGGCTGGACATTGGTTTGCAGAGTATGCACAACCTTAAGCATACCAGTGGCTGGAAGCGGTTCTTATGGATGCTACTCTCTGCCTCTTCCATTCCCCTACACCTCTTGTACGTGAGATTGCTGCGTTTAGTGTGACATATGCTCATCTACATGCCAGTTACAACTCTTCCTTCTACTCTACTATAACTGCTTACGACTACAACTGGATTATAGCACAAGGGCCAGAAATGCAAGACTTTTCCCAAAATAATTGGACATTCCATTGGGACTCATGTGCATCTTGGGAGCTTGAAGTGGATAATTGTCTAATGCCAGACATTGTGCCCGCCAATTGGGAGTTCTTGGATCAATCTGATTGCCTCCAAGCTTACGCAGTAGATTTTCTCACAAACCGTCGTGACATAGTGGTAGTGGTTGGAGACCACACCTCTAATGGCACCTTCTCTAATCTGTACAACTCACCATCCGGCTCAATGAGTAGGGGCGTTAGCTCCACTCCATTTGACTGGATCTGCTATACTGAAGGGGCTGGCGTGATAGATCACGACAGTCCAAGTGGCGCCGGTTTCTGCTCGACGGAGTGGAAGGAAATCAATCCGTCCGATTGGGAAATAGCAGGGGGCTTTGTATTCGGCTTGGGCCCGGAACCTGTTCAGTATTGCCTTAGCGAAACAGTTGCTCCCAGTTGTCTGCTACAATTCAACCTCCCCCTTCTTGCCCTTGTCGTTGCCTTCAACATTGTGAAGGTAACATGTATGGCAATCGTGGCCACGAGAATGCGCGATAATCCTCTGGTAACTCTTGGAGATGCGGTAGCGTCATTCACCAACAATCCTGAGCCACTGACAAAGGATATGTGTTTGGTGTCTCGAAGTTACGTTGAGGGTCATAGAAATGGAGGCACAAGATCTCCGTTGATTGTGTATCAACCTCGAAAAATTAGATGGATGGCTACAGCTAGTCGGCGGCATTGGACTATGATATGTTTCCTGTGAGTAACTGAATGATTCACCTAACACAAAATCATCTTAAAGTCCCAATAGCTTTTTCGTTGCTCTAACCACCATTTTGGGTCTTTTAGGTTACGCAATATATCAACTGAACAATGTTTTCGGCCTAAATGGCTTCTCATCTCTCTGGCAACTTGGCTTCGGCAGAACATCATCTGAAAACACTATCACTGGGTGGGCCATACCAACACAGGGATATTGGGCTATTCTAGCATCTGTGCTAATAGCCAATCTTCCGCAACTTATTTTTTCCATGATATACCTCGTTTTCAACAGCCTTTGCACAAAACTGTTCCTTGCACTCGAATGGTCCTCATATGCTCGTTCCCGCAAATCTCTCCGTGTCTCCGACCCTCATGGAGACCAACGATCCACCTACTTCCTTAACATACCATTCCGTTTTGGTGTCCCGTTAATGGTTTACTCAGCCCTCCTACATTGGCTTCTGTCACAGAGCATCTTTGTTGTCGCCGTCATTTTCGTGGATGATGGATACCTTGATCCAATGAATAGCATCACCACCTGTGGCTATTCGCCAGCAGCAATGGTCACGACAGCGATTGCTGGGGCTTCGCTTATCCTGATCTCCCTTACTGTAGGGTTTTTCAAACATCTTAAATCTGATATGCCCCTAGCAGGAAGCTGTAGCAAAGCTATCGCTGCTGCTTGCCATCCACCAGAGGATGGTTCGGACCCGCTCAAGCCTATGAAATGGGGCGTGGTTTTAAAATCGCCAATTAGCTCTAACCCAGGTACTGGACATATAAGTTTCTCGAGCGGGAGGTTTCGGCGCCAGTACCGGGGCGTTATTATCTTTGAATGACGCCGACGATGCGCACCGTCCGTAGAGATACTATTGAGGAGTCCTTCATCCATTTACGGAGCAAGTATTGTGAAAATTCTATTTCTTTTTCATTTCGTATTCTTCCTTATTAGTTTAGTTTATATATTGATCATATTTATACACGCTAGCTACGCCGCTACCAAAACCCAATGGTTACACTCTAAGAGGTGGTCCATGATTCATATTAGTAGGCTTTACTTTTTGGCACTCTTAGTAAATGATTGACTTGAAGTATTATATTGAAAAACATTGGGAATTTCCACTACAGCTATCGAGCTCAAATACACACGTTTCGGCAGCGGAAGGAATCGTTCCAATCGCGGAGTGATTTCGACCAAAGTAGAAACTGAGTTCAAGAGTGAGGGGATCGTTTTCAGAGGCGCGAGAGGGCTGTAATGTCCCCCGTTTGCTTAGAATCCTGAATTAGACCGGGGGATGGAATTGAAGGTGCTGATGGAGGTAGAGTTGTAAGTGGAAATCGAGCTTGAGTTCGGTGGATCAAACCGCCAGTCGGTTGTATTGACTCGGAGGATTCACGAATAAAGATACAATAAGTATGTCGGGTCGCCACGGTTTGCATCTGAGCCTGCTACTTACCACTATAAGTAGCAGACCAATCCGCCGGCCCTACGCTTCGCGGTGACCAGAAATATCAATTCTTTTCGACATACCAAGTAGGACCGAGATCGTTCCGTGCGTCCGTTTGTTTTTGAAACCAGTTAAACCCAGCTGAAACCTTCAAGCTCTTTTAGACCAGGCCTGAGCCAGAGAGGAGCATGCTTAGCGAGGTGATACCGCTATGACCATTTTGCAACTTCAAGACCAAGGTGATTAGGTAACGAGACGAACCATTCTCATGTCCGAGTTGACTAGGACCCACAAGCATGTAGCTTTCGATTCTCGTACGGCTATTCTTCCTTCCCTGGCTGGCTGACGACTCTAAATCGACGTGTAGAGCCTGGTGTAGAGCTAAACAATTCAGATTCAAGAATCGAGTTCGGAAATTCGTTGCCTCACCTACCACTCATGTTCATTCATTTGGTGTTCGTCCCACTAGACTATTTGATCAGTGTCAGTAGGTGATTTGCTGTTAGTTATAGGAATTCTGCCATTCGCTACGTTCAAGGTTTGATCTTATCTGTCTATCCATCAACCACATGATCTGATTGCGATTAGATACAGGTCGGAAAGCTTCCGAATTTTTGAACCATTCCACGTTCGTCTTTTCGTGTACACGGTTTTCCAATAAAAGGACACAATGCTTCGCGGTTTCCCCAGATACTCACAGTACCCGCTGATAAGTCATACTGCAAGATGAGCCTTTGCGAGGACTGTATCAAATGTATGTGTTCTTGCAAGTTTCTTGCGCTATCCTGTCCTTATCAAAGACTAGGCGTAACCCACGAAGGGACACCCGAAGGAAAATGGGAAACTATCAATGGAATCGAGTGTTATGTTGGAGTTCCTACTGGCGAATACCAGAAAAACAAAGTTCTCTTGTTCATTTGTGATGCTTTTGGGCCGAGCTTGGTAAATTTTGGCCTCGTCTCTCGAATCCTGACAATCGTTCTAATTATACTACTAGATAAACAATCAGGTATGCCATGATGGGCTGCTTAAAACTCGTATGATCCCTAAATATCGCAGCTTTTGGTGGATGACTTTGCGAAACACGGAATAAGGGTGTGTAACTCTTTCTTGTTTTTAGATGTAACAACTTACACATCCTGCAGGCTGTTGCGCCCGACGTCTTCGCCAAAGATCCCTTACCCGCAGAATACGAAACATCTGAAGTACCGTGATAGCACCTTTCTCTTATTTTTCAAGTGCTCAATCAATCTCGCAGGAAAAGCGCAAGACTTTCGACATCCAAGTCTGGTTCTCTGGCCATACGCCCGAGATTACCCGACCAGCTATCGACAAGGTTATTGACGCACTCAAGGCCGATGGTATAACCGAGTTTGCCGCAATTGGATACTGCTACGGAGGTGTGTTGGTGTGTTATCGTATTAATATTGAATGCGCTCTTACTATTAGGCCTTCCACAGGGAGACACGTCTTCAATCTCGCATTCGAGAATATCACTTCTCTATCTATTGCGAACCATCCGTCCTTGTTAAAGCTTCCGGTGGACTTGGAAGTACGTTTGTTCGTATATCCTTCCACTCCCACTACCCTAATTCAATATCTTAGACGTACTTTTCCTCCTCGCGCGCGCCCTTGCTTCTCAATACCTGTACCAACGATTGGCAATTTCCTCTGGAAGCACAAGCGCAAGCTGACGCCATCTTCGGCGAAGGGAAATTCTCTCATGGATACAGACGAGAATATTTCGACGGATGCACTCACGGATTCGCTGTTCGAGGCGACCTTAGCGTTCCCAAAATCAAAGCTGGGAAAGAAGGAGCTTTCAAGTCGAGCGTTGAATGGTTGTATCAGCATGGTTTTGGCCCCCAGAAGGCTGTGTTATGAAAACCGAAAGCTAACTATGAAATGTAACACCACCATACGTCGAAGCAACAATGCAGAATTTGTCTTCATTGAAAACTCTGACTACCGTATCCGTATGTTCTCCAAGTGTATTACGGCCTGCACCACGTCTTCCATGTAACGATGTTTTCCGACTGTTTATCGGTAGGTTCGTTGATAACCTGCCCGCGACGACGCACTGTAGTCCGTCGTCCTGGTAGGTCAAGCTCATATAGCGCGTTATACGACTGTCCCTCGTGAGATCTCGCTCTACGCCAAGCCAGGTTGAGTACATCTCACAAGGAGTCAACCCGAGCATGCCAATCCGCACTCATGCAGTACTACGGTCATGACCCAGTCTCCTCCCAGCCATCGCATATCACAGATGAAACAACTCCTTGGTAAACTTTTAATCACAGTAGACATACTTACTCGCCGCTACTTTCGCAACCTCAGTAGCAATAAACCCAAGAATTCGGAGAGACGATCTGGCTACATCGACATGAGATCCATACTATGTACATTAAAGAACTAGAAGAAAGAACAAAAGAAACGGCCTGCTACCAATAGAACGACGGATCGCTAAGTAACCTCTCGACACATCCAAATTATACCTCATCACAAGACACTCCTTGAAACCAGATCCGGCTAGCTATAGAGGACGGGAAAAAAGGAAAAGCTGTTCGAGTCGGGGGAAAAGATATTACTGGCGATCTGTATCTCCAAAATCAGCATTTAGTACAAGTACACATTCGAAGAATCATACCTGTACTCCATTCGTTCCAGAAACCTTTACTCTCAAACCCTCTGCACCCAAAATCTGTAGCGGTTCATAGATGTCTGCATCATCAACGCCTTGCTCAGCAAACTCAAGAACGACGGATTGGATAGAACTTCTTCCCATTGCTAACATCTCCGCAGATAAATCTGAATCACGTTTAAACCATCGTGATTGGACCATGTCAACAAAAGCAGGCTCGTCGAATGCATCGATGAAATCAGATCTGAAATGAAGACTGTGTAGTTTTGGAACCAGAGACATGGAGGTGGATTGGGTCTGAGTTAAGCTCGAAATGAGATGCGAAGTGATAGGATTCCCGTGCTGGTCAAACTGGTCAACTTCAAGATGAAGTAGGGCTGGCATGAGTCAAAGGGCTGCGATAAGGTCTGCGTCAGACATAAATATGTCGCGAAGCATGAATGTGGTGATCATACAAGATGATCTAGAGATGAATGAGGCAAAACCGTTGTTGGCTCCCCAGCTGAGTCGGTTGTTGTCACCATCTATAATGATCGTATTCAAGGAAGGAAAGTTAAATGGGGAAAAGACTACGTCTGAAACTCGGAGGACAAACGATGTGATGCTAGGCCATGGCTCCAGTGTGGCGCCCTCTTCCAGATCGGCAAAGCTCATATAGCCCAACTCGAGATTTTTCAGAGAGGGGAAGTAATTTTGAGCTTCAGTGAAATCTATGAGTGATAAACGATTAATAACGGGTTCATCTAGTTGGCTTCTGGGTGTTGGCCTTACATGCCCGAGTAAGGAAAGTGAAACGAGTCTCGGGCAATCGTCGAAACAACCCAAGTACAAAGCAAGATGTCTGCAAATATCCAGATCTACGAGTGAAGGAAAATGCCGCTCGGACATCTCATAATCGATTAATGTTTCAGTTCCTCGAAACTTGAACGATTTCCAACGGTAAGCATGCTGCGTGAGGTGCTCTAGGCAGGGACCGCCTTGGATTTAGGGAAACCATAGATAGTTAGTGCAAGCCTTAACGGCGAATCACCCGATCGCTGCAGATATAGTTTAACCGCATCAGTAAAACCTTTGAAGTTCTCTCCGTCTTCCCAGCCTGCAGTGTGTGTCTCTACTGCTAGGTTTTCCCACAAACTAGGCGACGACAGCGCTAGTGCACGCCAACGAGAACATACGGAGCCGACTGCCATCGCAGGAAGGTGGGTGATGACAGCAGATGTGATTCTGGTTGGAGGACGTTCTTCTTCCAGCCACGGATAACATTGAAGAAGATTTTCTTCGCATACATGCTTGAAAATGCGTAATAAAGTTTCGTTGGGCAGCTTCCGTATCGGTGAGAGCAAAGAAAGCAACGTAGCTCTTTGGGTTTTCAGCCGTTCGTTTTCTGTTTTAACAATCTCAAGTTGCTCGGTGAGGCGGGCCACCTCGAAAGTATGATCTTCGATGTCTTCTTCAGCCATGGCAAGCATCGTCCTGAGTTCGCTGGCTCTGTCCGGGGCAACCACGAATGGTCCATATTCGAAACGAAGATTATCATGCAGTGCGGATAGTTCCTCAGAGCTGAGGTTTACGCGTACCCGCAAAGGGTTGCCACATTGTGCGGAGGGAGTCATCGAAGCAGAAAGTCTCGGATAAGCGCCAAAATTGAATAAGCGCCCTAACTGTGGAAACCGTGGAATAACGCCTTCGTATGAGATACCTACAGCTTGTTTCGAGCAGAATTGATAGAGTAGTAGCGTGAGTCTACTCGAATGGAAAATTACAGGGGGATGTGTTTAAATAAGTAAAGATCCATGGAAAATATGCAATGCCACAGAACCAAAAGCGCGTTGAAGGTCATTTCCTGCATCCAAAATCCGTAGCAGTTCATCAATGGCTTATTCCATAGGTAGATGAGGTACTTTTCCTTATTCTTCGTACAGTACGTACAGGGAGTCGTCAATGCGATTCAAAGATAATAACATCCCGGTACTGGCGCCGAAACCTCTGCACTTGAGAAACTGATATGCCCAATAGCTGGATTAGAGCTATCCGGGATTTTTGGAACCACGCCCCATTTTATAGGCTTGAGCGGATCTGAACCGTCCTCCGGTGGATGGCAAGCCGCAGCAATAGCTTTGCTACAACTCCCCGCTAGGGGCATATCGCATTGAAGGCATTTGAAACACCCTACAGCAAGGCAGCTCAGGACAAGAGACGCCCCAAAGATTATTGTTAGGATCATTGCCACTGGTGAATAGCCACAGCTGGTGATACTATTCGACTTATCAAGGACATAGCCATTCCAGAAAGTGACTGCAACAACAAAGATGCTCTGCGAGAGAAGCCAATGCAGGAGGGCTGAGTAAACTATTAATGGGACTCCGAAACGGATTGGTATGTTGAGGAAGTAGGTGGACCGCTGGTCACCATGAGGGTCAGAGACACGGAGGGGTTTTCGCGAATGGGCATACGACGACCATTCGAGTGCCAGAAACAATTTTGTGCAAAGGCTGTTGAAAACAAGGTATATCATGGAAAAAATAAGCTGCGGAAGATTGGCTAGTAGCACAGACGCTACAGTAGCCCCATATCCATGTGTTGGTATAGCCCAGCCAATAATAATGTTTCCAGAAGATGCTTTACCAATGCCAAGTTGCCAGAGGGATGAGAAGCCACGTAGGCCGTAAACATTGTCCAGTTCATGCAGAGCGTAACCTAAAAGGCCCAGGATGGTGGATAGAGCAAGAAGGAAGCTATTGAGACTTTGAGTTAATTTTTCGCTATGTGAACCATCCGGCTACTCACAGGAAACCCATCACGATCCAATGTCGCTGACTGGCTGTAGTCATCCATCTAGTTTTTCGAGGTTGATACATAATTGACAGAGATGTTGTGTCTTCATTTTTATCAAGGCCCCCAACATAACTTCGAGACACCAAAGACATGTCCTTTGTCAGTGGCTCAGGATTCTGGGTGAAAGATGCTATCGCATCTCCGAGGGTTACTAGAGGATTATCGCGCATTCTGGTGACCACAATTACCATACATATTACCTTTACAATGTTGAAGGCAACGACGATGGTAAGAAGTGGGAGGTTGAATTGTAGCTGACACCTGGAAGCAGTTGTTTCGCTGAGGCAATACTGAACCTTCAAGAACTGAACCTCCGACTCGGAAAATGTGAGCCCCACTGCCATTATCCAATTGGAGGGATCGATTTCTCTCCACTCCGTAGAACAGCTTGTGACACCTTCCTGACGTGGAATGCCGGAAGTAAAATCGCAGATCCAGTCAAATGGAGTGAGCCCCGGACTCAGGCCCCTGGATGCCACTGGAAACATGGAGCTATTGAGCTGATTAACAAAGGTGTTATTGGAGGTGTAGTCTCCCAACACTACAACTAAATCACGACGGTCGGAGAGAAAATCCATTGCATAAGTTTGGAGGCAATCAGACGGGTTCAAGAGCTCCCAATTGAATGGTTCAATATCCGGACCTGAACAAGCGTATGTCTGGAGGCAACCAGATGGTCCTAGGGAGTTCCAGCTGGCGGGTTCAGCATCTGGACTTGAACAAGCCACGCGCTTCGGCGAGGCACACTCCCAGTTGAATGTCCAATTATTTTTGGGCAAGTCTTGCATTTCTGGTCCTTGTGCCAGATACCAATTGTAGTCATTAGCACTTATAGTCGAGAAGAAGGAAGAGTTGTAACTGGCATGTAAGTAAGCATATGTTAACATTGATAGGAGCAATATCACACACAAGAGGTGTAGGGGAATCGATGAGACGGAGAGTAAGATCCATAGCAAGCGCTTCCAGCCACCTGTATACTTAAGGTTGTGCATGCTCTGCAAGCCAATGTCAAGCCAAAGGCCTTTCTCATGAGCTCGATCAACTTCAGCTCGAGTAGGAGCAGAGAGACTCTGCATTACATAGTTGCTAGCACTGAGCAAGAGAGTACCGAGGACATTGATGACAAGATGTATCCCCAAGGTAACGCGGTCTACGGTGTTGCAATCGCCTTCGAATATCTGGGTTACGCCAATGCTGCCTCCTGTCTTTACAGCACAGAATAGCAGTATAATGAGATTTATCAGCAGAACGACACCAGCCTCGAGCGCTGCCATCCAGGCTCCAAAATGCCAACCCGTTGGCATACGAGAACGGAGTTCATTGTATTTTCGTTTCAACCGCTGCTGAAGACGGTTCCATCGCGTACTAGGTCGAGATTTGGGGTACGTATCCAGCTGCTGCTTCTCCGATGAGTTTATTTCCTGCTCCGTCGATGACGCGGACTCGCAGTAATCTTGCGAAGAAACAAATGTGTATGTTGAATTATTTTGTCGGAACACATTATCCAGAAAGCTGTAGTTTCGTCAGGCATGGCATAGTGATTCGTAAAAACGATCGGGTACAGACTGGGCGGTATCAGTGGTCATTCTACCACGAAGTTGGGTCTAGAATGAGGGAGGAATGAGCAAAGGTGAGCGCACTTGAATTGTTCCCGGTTTTGTCGATGGTCGATATTTGTACTTAGCCATGTTGAAGAGATTGATATCAGCTGAGCAATTGGTATAGTCGCCTATGGTTTTCTCTCCACTGATGTCAGATGTTCTTTCTCCCCTGAGTACGTGCTGGTGTGGAGCTTATAGCAGTGTAAGTATACTGATCTCCACATTCATATTGCCCACAAAACGGGTGAAAAGTTACAACAGTGCAAGTGTACGTGACTGGGGGGATACACGGGATCTAATTTTTATTTGAGGAGTTTCGTACGAGCACTGAAGAAAGGTTTTCTTCGCATCGCGAAGAGCAAGGAGAGTCACTTGGATAGGCCATCTCGGAAACATAATCTTCGAGATCTTTATCAGCCAGGGCATCCTGACTCCGCGGCAGTAGCTGTGTAGGCTAACCCCTCCCGCTCCAGGGTAGCCGCGCCACACATGGTTCAAAGCAGAGGTCACGATCTACTTCATGTAGATAGTTCTTTGGAGCTCAAATTTACCCTGAAACATCTTGCGCAAGGTACATTGTCATTTGGAAGAGGTTTATTTGGATAAGCGTCATAGCAGCCTGTCATAGCGCGTTTTGTACCAGGCGGTGTTACAGTTGGAGAAGGAGGACATGTTACAGACGGTAGCAGCGAGGCGCTGATGACAAAAAACCAGGGGAAAAAATTATACAATGCCACAGATTCAGAAGCCCATGAGTCGAAGAGGATCATTGGGGTACTCCTTATCATGCCTGCATTTTCTCCCGTGTCCATTATGTACTTAATTTCAACAAGGTCACCTTTTGTGTGGGTAGACTGTACCGCTGGCATTGCTTCGTTTATTCTATATTTCCCGTCCACACTCGGTTTTCTTTTCCTAGTTGGGTTGGGAAGCCAGCTCATCGAAACTTAGTATGTGCCTAATCGCGACGACCGAGTTTTCACATTCGTCCGGTCCAACCAGCCTATATCCAGCGGCATCGGCCAACACTATTACTAGAGCGCAGTCAATTCCTCCGATAGGCGGGATCGTGCTAAGTGGCTAAGTGGATAGTCCGACTCGTCGAGGTCGACGAGAGGCATGACACGTGATAATTCTCTTTTATTTATGACGTAATTTTTAGTGGTTTTTTCAAGACCCGCCATCTTCGAGGCTTTCGTGTCAGTCTTTCTCTTGTTACTTTGTCTGAATACTCAAGTACTGGATCTCCACAATTAATCTCCGTATTAAACGTTGAAGCTAAAGCGCTAAAGGTCCGTGGATCAATTCGATCAATCAAGTATCAACAACCTCCGTGTGCTTGTGCTCTTTCCAACGTTTTTGAACTTCTCAACTTTGACGTTACGAATACACGCGACTAAAGAAACCAACATATAACAGACTGTCTAGCTATCGCGAGTGCACGATGTCCAGTACACCTTCGTCAACGTCATCTCTGGATTTCACACCCTCGTCTCCTCTCTCTCCATCAACTCCTACATCGACAAACTCTCCCGATTCGCAGCCGACCCATGCGGTAAAGTCGTTGCATTTGGTGCCATCGCCACAAACGCCTCATATGGCTGCTCAACAACAGAACTCGCGCTTACACTCAGCTCTTTCAACAATGCCAACTCAAACTACAATACTTCTCATTATTCCCATGCCGGTACTTGGTACAGCTAACGCCCCTCTGTTCGAAGGTAAAGATACCGAGAGGTATCTCAAGAAGATTGTTCAGCATGGTGTCAGAGCTGGAATTACTGACAAAGACAGCCTCGTCGACTATATACTTGACTACTGTTCAGTCGAAGTCTATGAATTCCTCAGATATGTCCGGGAATTTGACCCAGAAGTACTCAACAGAACATGGCACAAGGCTTCAGATCGTTTAATTCGACTATATCCTGCGAAGCATGTTTCCGTCAACGACCTCAGGCGATATTGCTTGTCCCGCCACCCTTTCAATACAGAAGATGATGTAGACAAATATCAGCTAGGTTTTCTAAAAATATCCAATACTCTTGTCAAAAGCGGTAGAATTACGAAGACATATGCTAACAAACTTTTTATGGAAGGTTTACCTCGACATCTCGCCAGCTGGATCAGAACTCGCGTACCAGAAGCTAATCGAACTGACACCAACCCTCCGACCATCGACACAGTCGTTGATCTCTTGTACGAGCGCCTCTGCAAAGACTTCATCGCTTAAAGCCTGCATCTCTCGAAGGCCCGCCAGAGTACCACAGATGCTGGGAGGGCATGATTCGGCGAACCAGACAACTCATGACCGTCACTCGACGCGAATCGTCCTCACGCAGTGACTCGTTTTTGGTTTTCCTTTAAATGCTCTGTTTTGTCTTCCTTTTTCTTCCCATGTCCATTCATTCCTAGATCACCTTCGCACCGTCTTCTTTCGTTCATTCTTTACTTCCTCCGTCCACGCTCAGTACGTTCTTTTCATGATCTTATGAGTCTGGGGTCAGACCCACCCATCGATACTGTATAACGACCGATTGCAGTCTCTACTTGAATTTCTACTTCCAAAGTTCCGCTCCTTATTTTTCCGAACTAGCTTTTAGATTACTTAGCCTCAATCGACTACACCAAGAACGCGACGACCGAGTTTCCCGCCTTTGTCCGGTCCACTAGCCTATCGCCAGTGGCCTTGTTCACCACTGCGGGAGTGTTGTCAACTCCATTCGGTAGGCGTGATTGCACTAAGTGGATACCCAAGTTGGGTAGGGAATCTCGGGAAATTGCTTACCTGGAATAGTTGAGCGGGGTATGCTTTACTTCTGTTATGACATAGTTTTCGGTACTAAAAAGTGAAACGCAATTCAAGAATCATTCTAGTTTTCCTCCCAAAAACCCGTCTTTGAGGCTTTTGTGCCAGTCCTTCTCTCGTTATTTGTTGAAATACTTGTCTAGTACTGTTGATAGGTAAACTTTTGCTATGCGCGTTGGATCATGACCTTCACTTCATTGCCCTGGAGCAGAGGAGGTCAGGACGTTATTGGCTCTGGGGACAAACTTGATCTCAAAGATCATGGCTTTGGAGAGGTGCTGATGACAAAAAACCTCGAAAAAAAAATTATACAGTGTCACAGATTCAGAAGTCCATGAATCGAAGATGATCGTTGAGGTACTATATCATACCTGCATTTTCTCCCCGTCCATTATGTAAATTCAAGATCACCTTTCCAAGTGTAGATTGTAGCGTAGCTCTAGTGTGTCGGGTAGACTCAATTTCTTACTGGCGGTAGTTCAACTTGTGTCCCGATAACCTCGTCCTAGTTAGGTTGGGAAACCAGCTCATAGTATGTGCCTAATCGCAGTGACCGAGTTTTCACATTCGTCCGGTCTATTTAGCCTATATCCAGCGGCATCGGTCAACGTTGTCAACATTGGAGCGCAGTCAATTTCTCGAATAGGCGGGATCGCGCTAAAACGAGATTCAAGAGGCGTGACACGTGATAAACTTCTTTGATGTAAGTGGTTTTTTCAAGACCATCTTTGAGGCTTTCGTGTCATCTCCGACTCTTTCTCCTGTTATTTTGTCTGAATACTCAAGTACTCGATCTCCACAATCTCTGTATTAAACGTTAAAGCTAAAGGTGTGTGGATCAATTCAATAAGTATCAACAACCTCTGTGTGCTCGTGCTCTTTCAGATTATCTATAGTCTTGTAACTGCTCTTTAGCTCGCAGGTGGCTGATTATCAATTGTTTGTAGAACCTCGGTTTTGAATCCCTCAACCTTGAAGCTTGAAGCTTGAAGCTTGACGTGTTACGGATACACGCGACTAAAGATATCAGCATACAACAGACTGTCTAACTATCGCCACTCTACAATGTCTGTTACACCTTCGTCGTCGACGTCATCTCTGAATCTCACACCCTCGTCTCCTCTCTCTCCTACATTGACAAACTCTCCTGATTCGCAGCCAACTTATTTGGTAAAGCCGATTCATTTGGGGCTATTCCCACAAGCGCCTGATACGGCTGCTCAACAACAGAACTCAGCTCCTTCGACAATTCCAACTCAGACTACATTACTTCTCATCGTTCCCATGCCGGTGCCTGGTACAACCAACGCCCCTCTGTTCGAAGGCAAAGATACCGAGAGGTATCTCAAGAAGATCGTTCAGCTTGGTGACGGAGCTGGAATCACTGACAAGGACAGCCTCGTCGACTATATACTTGACTACTGCTCAGTCGAGGTCTACGAAATCCTCAGATTCGGCCTGGAATTTGACCCGGAAGTAGCCAATAGAACTTGGAAGAAGTTCCGATCGCCTAATGTGATTGTTTCCAGCGAAGGATGTCTTTATCAATGACCTAGAGGAATATTGCTTGTCCCACCGCTCTATCGAGACGGATGAGGATATAGACAAATATCACCTGGGTTTTCTCAGGTTCTCCAATGCCCTTATTAAAAGAGGTATCATTACAGAGATGTATGCTAACAAACTTTTCATTAGAGGTATCCCCAGAGATCTCGCTGAGTGGGTTTTTAATTTCCCACCGGAACCTAATCAGACTGGCCTTCCGACTATCGACAGAGTCATTGATCTCTTGTACCTGCGCCTTGCGAAAAGCCCCATCGCTTGGAACCCACGCTTCGAATAATGCAAATACCAGCATTGACAAAATAGCCAAGTCATTTAAAGCCTTACATACTTGATGTGATTGGTCCGCGCGCCAAACGCAGTGACTCGTCTTGGTGTTGTCCTCTTCGTCCCGCGTCCATTACGTATTCCAAAATCACCCCACCACATCGTTTTCTTTCGTTCATTTTTATTTACTCCCTCGTCTCTTTTTTTTTCTATTAGTCTGGGGTCAGACCCACTCATCGATACTTTATACAAACGATTGCAGTGTCTATTTGAATATCTACTTCCACTTCTTATTTTTTCAAGCTAGCTTGGGCTCAACCATACACCAAGAACGCGACGACCGAGTTTCCCGCCTTTGTCTGGTCCACCAGCCTATCGTCAGTGGCCTCGTCCACTACTGCGGGAGCGTTGTCAACTCCATTCGATAGGCGGGATTGCGCTAAGTGGATACCCGACTTGGGTAGGAAATCTCGGGAGACCGCTTACTTGGGATAGTTGAGCATGGTATGCTTTACTTCTGTTATGTATGCTGTTCAAAAG
The DNA here is from genome assembly GCA_015501585.1 of Rhodocollybia butyracea. NCBI lineage: Eukaryota > Fungi > Basidiomycota > Agaricomycetes > Agaricales > Omphalotaceae > Rhodocollybia > Rhodocollybia butyracea. Next base: position 43,481 of record JADNRY010000296.1, read on the forward strand.
TGGGAAAAAATACCCACGCGCGCCGAAACTTTATTTCACGCAGAAACTATATTTCGCGCAGAAACTTTATAGTGTGCGGGCCAAAACTTTTCCTCAAATTCCTTTTGTTGCATTTCCTTTCAGTAATAGCTCATTAGATGTACATTTACTGTGCATCTACTGTACATCTACTACTTAATTGTTATTATATAGTCCATAATACCCTCGTAAACTTAGTGAAAAGCTATCAAGGGAACCGGTACAGCCACAATGTACGTGAGCTCATGCTTTGGCCGGCCAAAGCGATCGGGGGGCGTGCTCACATGATTGCTTAACCGCACAGATCGAGTCAGCCTTCAGTGGCACGACCCGCCGACTCTTCACACTTTGGATAAGCTAGTTGTCTGAAATGGTGAATAAAGAATAGTAGATACTACTAAACATGGTATATCTCAATGACCAATAAGTATAGATAAAGCTTGGTAGGGGCTCGAGCCTCGGCCCTGCGCTCCCCGAGCCCTGTCTGCCATCGAAGGCGAAGTTGCCGAAAAGACTGATTTTTGAATGTCACGCGACAATGAGCTATAAATCAAGCGGTGGTAAGACCGGCTCGAGCTACAGACTAAGCGGTGTAAGACCGACTTTCCAGAACGCGTAGTGAAAGCTGAAAAATATTGATGGGCTGGACTTCTATGAAGAGTTGGTGATAAGGCAAAGGATAAGCGCCAATTCTCACGTCTGCCTATCTTATCCTCCGATAGGCGCCTTTGGCGGACCAATCTAATCCACTATCTTATGGCATCTTATCTAGCTAGTTATCTCGCACCTGACCTAGTCAGTTACATCACCACCATTGCCCGCTCGCTTTGGCTGGCCAAAGCATGAGCTCACGTACATTGTGGCTGTGCCCACTTCTCTTGATAGCTTTTCACTAAGTTTATGAGGGTATTATGGACTATATAATAACAATTAAGTAGTAGATGTACAGTAAATGTACATCTACTGAGTTAATACCGAAAGAAATGCAATAAAAGAATTTTGACCAAAAGTTTCGGCGCGCGAACTATAAAGTTTCGGCGCGAAATAAAGTTTCGGCGCGCGTGGGTATTTTTTCCCACTTTTGAACAGCATAGTTATGGGCCCTTAGCCCATGTCTGTACACGCCCAAGTACTTGGGACTTGATTGATGGGCGCTTAATGACATCAATCCCGTTCTATCCCGAGAATGAATACAAATACTGATGTACGAGAGAGAAGATTTGGGTACTTACTGTTACTACAAGCTTTGGAAGTTGCTGGCCCTAGTAGGATCTGAGTAGGACTGTGCATTATCACAGGGAAGAAAATTCCAAGAAAAAACCAGTAATATTTCTCATTCAGAGTCATCCGCTTCAAAATCACTCAGGCTCCCAGTGAGAATAATTTTGAGAAAAATTGATAATATTTTTACATCTCACTAAGTGATCTAAGTATCCGAGCCGCGCGGTTATCTAGAAAAAATAAAACCATTGCGGGACGAGACTTGAACTTGGACACGTCTTTGAGCAAAAAGTCGGACATGTAGCATTAACCACTTAGCCATCAGCATTTTCTTAAGGCTTTATCATTACAGAATCTTGAATAGTTCGGGTACCGGCCGGTAAATGGATTCTTCTGCCGCTGCCGATTTGTGAAATCTTGAAAACGATTGGCTAGGTCCTAAGTCAGATGCCGTAAAACGACTTAGGACTAAATGGCTTCGTTCGGGACGCACCGGCAACTTAGAATCAACTTGATTGTATGCATAGCGAGTTGAGTTTAAGCTAAGAAATGCATTTTCAGTGGAAAAATGGTGTACAGGTGACGAAGGTATATCTATATAATCTCTCTCTCTTTTCTTTTTTTTTTTCTCTTTCCCCAACTTGAAAAAACTTGATTTCCACGGCGCATGTACAGACTTAGGACATGAGCCTAGTTATGACATAGTTTTCAGTACGTACTAGAAAGAGAAACGCGATTCAAGAATCATATTCTAGTTTTCCTTTTAAAAAACCCCAGAGTCTTTGAGGCTTTCGTGCCAGTCTTTTTCAGGCTCTCGTTCTTTAGTTTAAATAAGTACGGTCTACGTACTAGCAAGTGTTGACTTTGCCTACGCTATTCCAGTGAGGATCTAGCCAGCACGTTGCTATCTGATCTGAACATACCTCGAACTTGAATAACAAGTGGTACAGTACGTATTCAATGCAAACTGGTTAAACAGACAAGATCACAGGATCGCCATCATGTACAACTGGAGGTTCGGGTATGAAAAGTTCACTACTGATCCTTAATGCTGCTTTGCAGCAATCCCCGACTCGAAGATCAAGGGATGCTTTACATACTTGATCATGAGCCTCTACGTCACAATTCGCTGTATACACTGCTACCTAAGTAGTATAGCATGAGCGCAGAAGCATCATTTCACTGAACAAATGTAACACCATTAGTTACAGTAAGTACATGCAAACATACTTCATTCGCTTTGCAGAGTCGGAGTTTGTATATATCGCCTCTTCTAACATTCCAGGAGCCACCCATCGGGTCAGTGCTGAACTGTTTTAAGTTATGTATCCAAAGGGTAAAGTCCCCAACATACATTATGGCCTATTTCTCTGTCGACTTGGCCAATGTCTGGGCATGTACAATGACATGAAGGTGGTGAGTTCCGCGCGCGCTTATGATTCAATTATTGGCGGAGTGATACTCACGATGACAGCTGTCTGCAAGCTATGGGCAAAAAGAGGGTATTGCTTGTCACTGATCAAAATCTCTTTTGCTGCTTGTTCCATCGGCATGATAATAGGGCGAAATCAATGCAGCCAGAATATAACAGGTTCTAGTTATGTATCTTATCACTTGCCTGAATAAAAGAATTTCGAAGATCTGGGAGTATTGCCGTAAGTAATGTTACTGGAGCATTGTGTAGCCCAGCAAGCCCAAGGGATTTCCTAACCTATGTGAAGATTGTATGTTATTGAATGCCAAATTTAAGGAAGTCGTTGTATTTGAGAATGTGGTACTAAGGGTGACAGGGATCTTCCGGCAACAGGGTACTTCCGATTTTTGAAAATCACTCGATTTTAAGTGCTACGCGCACTCCTCACCTTAACCCTGTTGCACAGGCATTAAACAGTCATAAATGTACTTGACTATCAACTCAAAGTAGTATTTTCTTGAGGGACAACGAGTCAGAGGTCAAGATGCTTGACATACTTATGCATGACTTTACATCAAAGTACCAGGAACAGTACAAAGGCGAATAGAAACAACAGATAAAAGTAGATAGCAGCTATGAGGTTGTTGTTAAGATACCTTGTATCAAATTTCTAGGGAGTTACACATAATTTGGGTCTTTAATGAATGACTAAAAACAAAAGGATCCTGGAGAGTGACAGCTTTGGCATCAGGAAGTATGCCGTCGTTCGGATAAACGAACCCGCTTGTTACATTTGTGAAAATATATTGCTTCTTGTAAATTCTCGACTGTGGGCCGGTTTGCCAGTTGATCTTGAGCTGCCGACGAACGGCTTTTCCGCGACTCTCCTGTGACCAGGGTCCGGAAGTTTCTTGTTTTTCATCGGACATTGCCCGAGAGTCCAAGTATAACCCAGAAGCTCACCAAGTTTGGGATTTGAGGGTTCCAAGACGCTCCAAATCGATCTGTCTATTCAGAATTTTGATACGATAAGTATTTACAAAGTTATTAGCGATTTGTACAAAATCAGATGATCCCTGTCACCCTTAGTACATGTTAAGCAGTCATATTCAAAGAGATCATAGTCTTACTGTTAGGTTTATATTTTCATCTTTGTTTGGAAAAGAAAGGCACAGGCGGCAGACATCTGACGCATTGTATATGGGAATAAATACCCAGTTTGAGTCCATGGAGAAGCCATTCAATTCAAATTCAATTGAGGGGTGGTAAGATTCAAGACTTAAGGAATTCAACCCGCTTCCCATCTCTGGAATCAGTGGAATGTAGTACAGCTTGAAGGGCAAGACGGCATTCCAACAGTTTCATAGGATGAGCACAGGCATTTCCTCCATCCCCTTCAACGGCATGGAAGATCCATATAATTGTGCAACATGCCATGCAGTGATACAATACAAACTGCATGCCATTTCATCAACCCATGTAAGGTCTTGCAACTCAGGTGGCAACTTGCCTTGATACAGACAGTTAAGGGCTAAACATGACATACTCAGTGGATTGGCTCAGTGCACCTTTACATTCAACACATAAGTAAATTTCAACTGTATCAGATGAACAAGAAGAAAGATCTATGCCTTTAGGTTCCAGAAGGCCATCCAAAGATTGGTCAATATAGGTAAACAACCATGGTCCATTGGGGAGTGTGACCAAGGATCCATTCATCCTTTACACGAAGTATATCCAATGAAGGAGCATCTACAACGAGGTTGAATGACCCTGTCCTCAGTCAATCTTCTCCCGCAGCAAGCACAACAATCAAGAGGGACTTGATTGAAATTTGACTCACAGTAAGATGATAAGATTGAATACAAGACAATTTTCTCTCATCAGATACATGAGGCCATACCTCTAAAGCATTTGATATTGCGTTGACGGATGCATTGGCCCTTGAAAAGTTGAAATATGTTGAGCCCTACATGTGGCAAGTTGCAGAAGGCGGCAATGTTCAGTTGTACTTAACCTTGCGTTTCCTGTTGGTTTCCTGTAGCGGCAAACTCAGCCAATTGAGTACTTAGTTGTAAGTAGTGAGAAGGAATTGAGGAAAGCCTTGTACTACAAAAACTGCAAGAACCATGTCCTCATGCTCAAAGGGTGTGTCCATAGCAATTTCATTGCTGAATGTTAACTCACTAAGGCAACACCGTAAGGTAAGTATCAGTTGACAGTAAGTGATTCAAATGACACATAATACTTACAATGATTGAAATTCTCTCTGAACACATCGCCCAATAAGTTGATTCATGCTCAACGACTGCATAACATTGAACCGAAGCCATGATCTGATGTTGAGATATATATTATACACTGAAGCTTTTTCACGGTGACGAATTCTGAAGTAAAGTTTGAGCATGTCAATAGTCTTAGGTTAGATATTATCCAATAACTTTACCAAGCAAGGAAGAAACTGTACGTTGGGAAAAGGATGATTGGCACGTTCAACCTCTCTTGAAAAGAACTTCGTTATTGCTCTCAAAATTTCAGTACCAAATGTCACAAGATTAACACACACAACATAGATGTGTTCCGCAGGAAGACGACACATACGAGTACTATTACAGGCCAGAATTGAGGGAAATTCATCCAGAATATTATTAATTACCTTTGATTTTGTGGTAACATCAAGCGGACGTTTTAAAACTTGCAGTGGTTAATTTTTTCACATTCAATTTGACTACAAGAGGTTCAGGCATTGTAAGCCATGCTGGTAGTATGGAGTTACAAACTACAGCATAAGTTGATTCTAGGGCAGACATCCTCAAGGTCAGTAGCTGTCGTTGACGGGTTTGATAAAAGGCGGAAAAAGCAAAACTCATACCGGTTTTACTGGGAAATCAGCCGATGGCCATAGCATGAAGGTCGGGATAGTGGCAACTACCCTGCATACCGGATCATCAATTAAATGACCCGACATAGTAGCAGACTTGGTACACAGTACTTGGCACATGACATGATTAGATAGGGCATCTGAAACAACCGGCATGGCGGCTCAACATCAGGTGGGAAAGAGATACCCGATCTGGCGGTTTTGGAAGAATCCAACACTCATTTGACACCTACAAGACCCTCCCTTCCCTTCGGTCAGAGTCGGGGATTGAGCCGGGAAGTTTAAACTACACGGCCAAACCCTCCCTTGCGGCTCGGGCTGAAAGGTTCCGGATGTCCCCAGGCTAAATATCTTTTGGCGCTGAGCCGCAAAAAATTGAAACCGAGTCTGAAATAATTAGTTACCGCTTAGGACGAACTTTTTTTGTACTATATTGGTCCTACATTGCACAAAGCACTCAGTGCAATACTGCTGTTTGTGATGCGTGAGCTGAACATGTGAGCTTGTGATCTGAACATGTGAATGATGAGTCACGTATGTTCAACTTCTTTCTCTCAACGTCCATCATCCTTGCATCAACGCTTATCGTCAAGTTGTCGGCGCTCAGAGCTACGCATGAGGATCGTCCGAATTGCACATGTCAATATCGCAAGTACAAAATCAAGCAACATTCTTCAAGAATCGGCGTTTGTAGCTTCAAGGCAAGGCGGAATCTCAAACGTTCTTCATGGCAAAGCGGAAGCTCAAACTTTATCAAAAATGAAGCAACTTCAACGCTCTTCAGGTTTAATTCTGATATCTATCCAGCCGACTTCAATTTGAAGACCGATGCTCAAAGTTGTCTCTATCTGTCTGCGTGCCTCTAGCTGTGCTATCTCAAGACCAGGGCCTACTGCTGTTGCTGCGCTACAGTTATTGACGCGGTTTGTTCTTTTTTTCATCAGTTTTCTCACACCTCTCACTATTGGTTTTCTAACGGCTTTCCTGCAGTACAACTCACGAGTTTCCAACGGTATGTTTGCATTTCTCCTTAGAAATCATTACTTGCTTATCAATGAATCTAGGTGAACGATATGTTTACGTGGGTATACAGAGTAGTAACTAATAGCGATGTGCAACGTGTAGTAACAGTAGCTAGAAATATAAAGCATTTTTGGAACGAGAACGAAAACAGAGGGAAGAACTGGAAGAGCTAAAAGAGCCGGAACAATCAGGTGAGGCAGTGCACAGTAATCCCAAGCACAACGCTCAATTAATACCCAGCATAAGCTTCTTGCACCTGAGCTTAATTTGCGTTGACCACAGCTGAGGGCTAAATTACGGTTTTTAGACCTAGCTTCGGTTATTTCGTGCTTGGGATCAACAGGACTGGGCTAGCCTCAGTTGGATAGATTGTCACGGCAGTGTAGGCTAAACTCTGGCTAAACTGGCGAAGTATGTATTTTTGACAGGATGTGTAAAAGGACCCCCCTACCATACTTATGCTGGTCGGCCGGAATATATCTCCAGGCCCATCCAAACATGAGCGTTTTTGACCGAGTCGAGTTCGCTCAGTCGACCGAAAATTTGCCTAGATGCGCTATTTTTGTGCCTTCAAGCTTCTGATCAGTAAAGCTTTTTGAGATACCCCAGTCTATCTACTATCTAGACATTCTGGAGACCGTGTACGAAGCTAAATAGATGAGCTGAGTGTCGATGTTTGATGATACCTTGTGTGTCGGTGCAATCAAAAAGATGCGATCGGCTATCCATGTTTTACGAAGAGCCGAGTTTTAGTGGAATTGATTAGCTGCAATTTGCAAGTAGTACAACCGAGGCTTGGACTGAGGAAAAGAAGGTCATACTAATGTTCGGTTGTAACTACTGTAGTACTTGGAAGAGTGAAAAAACCATGCAAACGATCTGGTCCATTTCTGCTGGAAAATTGGCCTGGCCCTCGAAAGCGGGATAGGGTCGTAGATCTGGCTGTGCTTCTGTATACACGTGGACACTAGTTGCACTCGGGGTAAATCCCGAAATTTGCAATCACATCTACCAGCAGGTCTTTATAAAAAAGATGGGATATATTCTATCCAGTGGTTCTAGGTTCAGTCCCCCACCTGTCCCCTACTCGAATACAGCTTGCTGGTCAATCTGCATTCCCTTATACTCGCGAGTCGATATAATTCTTGAAAATGCGTTCTATTCTCGTCCTCTTCATGCTCCTAGCGAGCTCCATACTTGCCGTGTCCTCGATACCAGTGCGAGAGGTAAACAGGTTGTATTGGTTCTACGACGTCACTCATGTATTACAGGCAGCACGTCACCGTCCCGCAGTAGTCGCGTTGAAGTATCCAAAGCATCGAGTCCGGTTGAAGTATCTAAAGAATGGAGCCGCGTCAAAGCATCGAGGCAATCGAGCCGCGCTGCGAAATGCCCCCAAAGAACTGGTAACTTATGTTTTACTGGCTTACAATATTAGGCCTAATATGTACATATTGCAGAAACCCATCGTGACCCTCCTTGATGTAAAAGGATCATTCTTGGGAGGCAGCTCACCGGAATGGGAAGAGCAAAACTTTCTCTCCAAAACGATCTTCCATCAAGGTTTCAACGATAAGGCCAAGTTGAAGCCAGACGATGAGGCTGATTCAGACGATGAGGCCAAGTTAGAACCAGAATACAAAGGAGGATTAATAGAAGGCGTGAAGCAACTAAGGATTTATTTCAAAATCAGCAAATACAAACATTGTACTGAGGATAAGCCATATTTTGGGTTCATAGCATATTCTTATGACTGTGAGTACTCGCTCCTGAATCTAGGTTTCTTTGTGTTCTTATGCTTTTCTAGATAAGATCGTTACCAATGCGGAAGGGGTACAGGAGGCAAAGCAAAATGACCCGTCTGGTTGGGTATATGTTGGCATTACTCAAGGCAATTTGGCCCACAACAGCTTTATGGGCGAACTGGGCAGACCTGTTTCGGATCCAGACAGGCCCGAGCTTCTGACGAAAGCGATGCAAGAAGAATGGGACAGGCTTGTGCGCGAGTTTAACGAGAAATTTAAGGCGCCACGATAGCCGCTGAAAATATGTAGTAGCAGTAGAGTAATCAAGGATGTAGAAGGATGTAGACTGCTGAAAACACAGACAACGTGAGATTGTATCCTACCAAATAGGGCCGACGAAGATTCAAAACGTTAACAATCCCAGAGCCCAGTATAATACCAGCATTTCAGCGGCGTCTAAAGGGGTACTGGTAATAGTTATCATGTATGTGCAGATACGTGCAGGTACAGGACCCCAGATAATGAGTGGTGATTCGGTGAACGTTTGAACTGCAGGTACGTGGTTGGTACGTGATAATCAGGCAAATCACGGCGTGTTTCAATTTCGTTCGGTTTCATCTTACACGGCGATCCTTATGCTGCTTCAGCCTGACTGAAGTAGACCAGAATAGACCGCGAAATTATTGGTTTCTAGGCTCCTCTAACGTGTTCTTTAAGAATCTCGCAATTCTGATTGGATGATCGTGTGGAAAGAATATCTTATTTCGTTAGTAGGGCCTAATTCGGCCAGGCTGAAGAGAGCTGAAGGCGGTGATGCGCTGTCTATCACTATCTGATCTCTGATTTGATCCGACGATCGTGATTAGATAGAGGTGGTTAGACCAAATAGCCGTCGTCTTTTCTGCGCTTATAAAGCTACAGTACTTCCCAACTTCCTCAAAAACCCACTTGCTTTTCATAAGTACTATAAAATGAGCCTTTGTGAAGATTGTATCAAATGTGCGTGGGCCATTTCTTTTTCTTGTTCACCGAGTCTCTGCGGCACTGTACACGCTCTTGCACTGTTCTCATCAAATTTCTACAGGTGTAACCCACGAAGGAACACCCGAAGGAAAATGGGAAACCATCAATGGAACGGAATGCTATGTTGGTATTCCTAGTGAATACCAGAAAGACAAAGTTCTGCTTTTCCTCTGCGATGCTTTCGGGCCACAACTGGTGATTTTTGCTCCCTTTTCCCGCTGTTTGACGCTTTCTAATGCTATCTGTAACTCGACCAGATCAATAACAAGGTACGGTGTTATAGATAGATTGGTTGGAATTTGGTTAACTGCTCGATATCATAGCTTTTGGTGGACGACTTTGCGAGACATGGAATCAGGGTGCGTACGCGGATTTCTTTCTACTGTACTTACAGCTTAAATTTAAACATCCCATGCAGACTATTGCACCTGACTTCTTCTCCAACGATCCTCTGCCCGCGGAATTCGAAACGAATGCAGTCAGTACCTCAATTACGCGCTCCCTGGTTTTCCAAGTTGCAAGTACTCAAAAAATGTATTTCACAGGAAATGCGCAAGACTTTTGATCTTCCAGGATGGTTCTCTACCCATGGTACCGATGTGACCCGGCCACCCGTTGACAAGGTTATCGCTGCACTCAAGGCCGAAGGTGTAACCGAGTTCGCGGCAATTGGGTATTGCTACGGAGGTATGGTGTTATGTATTATCGAACGTCGAACGTGCCCTTATGCTTTCCACAGGGAGACTCGTGTTCGATCTCGCATTCGAAAATATCACTTCGCTATCTATTTGCAACCATCCGTCGTTGTTAAAGTCGCCAGTGGACTTGGAGGTAAATTCGAGTTCATTCGTTCCGAATGCCGACTAACCCCTATTCATTTTTCAGAAATACTTCGCCTCCTCCCGCGTACCCTTGCTTCTTAATACCTGTACCATCGATGGCCAATTCCCTTTGGAAGCGCAAGCGCAAGCTGATGCTCTTTTCGGCGAGGGTAAATTCGCTCCTGGGTACAGACGAGAGTACTTCGAGGGATGCAGTCATGGGTTCTCTGTTCGAGGCGACCTTAGCGATCCCAAAGTCAAGGCTGGGAAAGAAGGGGCTTTCAAGTCGGGCGTCGAGTGGTTGTATCAGCACGGTTTTGGCTCGAAGAAAGCTGCCTTGTAAAAGTCTGTAATCTGACAACGATCCGTTGGAATAACAATAGTTTGTCTTATTCATTGCGGGTCCAAGTAAGCTCTGATTACGGTATCCGTATGCTCCCAAAGCGTACGCCTCGCCTCCACGTCCTCCGCATACCGATGTTTTCCGACACCAAACTCATTTAATCTCCAGCAAAACCCCAGGCACATAACGAGAAAGTTAATCTTTCGCCTGGCGTGAGTGCTAGCTGCTTGGACGCTCGGTCAATATTGCGCATCAGGGTAGCATCGTAAGTGAGGAACTCGTGTTTCGGTGCGACTGCTCTGTTGGACACGGAAGGACGGGGAAAACCAGATGATGGATTCCGCCGCGGCGCGATTTCGACCGATGAGGATGATATGGGCGTTGCCTTTCAAGGTACGTCGGGCGAAGGCCTCTGCTATGCCCCGTCCGATACCGGAAGTTCCTCCGACGAATACAGTGACGTCGATGGCCTTGTCGATGCAGACATCTGGTGTACAAAGATAGTGTTTCTTGGAGAGTCATATGTAGTACCATTCATTGCCGTGGTTAAGACGTGGCTCTGGTGAGTACCAAATGGACGTGTTAAGAATATGCCGATACCAAATGTGCATTGGGCGTGTACAGTCAGAGCGTGACTAGTCACGACAGCTTTAACTTTCGGCGCTTATTAGAGCGTATTTGCACCGGGATTCGTCTCTCCAGCGTCTCACTTATCACGTGTCGGAGTACCTGCTAACACATTTAATGCTCTTTTCAAAATTAATCCAGGTATTCCCAAAAAAGGAAGTTCTGGCACAACACAACTCTGTGAGATCGTCAGATATTTCCAAAAAAGGGAAGATCCATGACCATCGCACTCAAATATTTCCATAAAAGGAAGAACCATCCAGCGTCGGACTGACCAGAGTAGCCAGATATGTCCCCAAAAGGAAAATCGTCGCTCCATCTCAGATGCCAGCATCACGATAATTACTGAAGTCATGTGTTTCGTCTCATCGGCGTCTCCGCGTTACATGTAACGTTTTTAGCGGTTGCAAATACGCTCTATTCAGAACCACTTCATTGTTCAACCCAAATGATTCCACCATGCGCAAAATGTGCTCGGGTACATTCCAACCTCAGCTCTGAGGAAATCGAATTATTGGAAAACGATCTTCGCTTCGAATCGGGACTATCCGTGGCTACCCCGGAACGAACAAAGGAGCTCACGACGACACTAGCTCTTGTGGATAAAGCCATCGAAGGTCATAATTCTGAAGTGGCTTTCCTTGAGACACAAAGAACAAAGCTGCTCTCTCTGCTCACCGATTCGGGAACTGCCAAACGAACTTTTACTACACATTTTCCAGGACGTATGCGAAAACAATGTTCTCCAGTGCTATCTGTGGCCACCCGAAGGCGAAGATCCTCCCACCGAACTGACCTCCCCCGTCATCACCTACCTTCCTGCGATGGCGATCAGCTCCGTATGCTCCCGTTGGCGTGAACTTGCGCTGTCATCGCCTGCTTTGTGGGCAAATCTGACAGTGGAGACGCACACTACGTTCTTGGATGAAGTTGAATTCTCTGAGACCTTCGGTGGATTCATCGATTCAGTTTCCCGATATCTGGAAAGATCCAGGGATTGGCCGTTAAGCTTTTAAGGCTTAAACTTACTGTATATGGTGAACCTTTATTTCAGAACGAAGTTCCTTGCCTAGACCTCCTTACGCAGCATGCTTCGCGTTGGCAAACGCTCAAGTATTCGGGAGCTGACTGTTTGACGGAGTACAATGTACCATCTGACCTATGTTTACCTCTCCTTGCGGACTTGGATATCCTTGATTCGATTGGGTTGGGTAATTTCGAGCATTTTCCGAGGCTATGTGCGCTATCCACCTTCACTGATATGGGGCCAACATCTGGGATCCTCTACAATCAACTAGATCATCTTACTTTTCTTGGCAGGGCATGGAAAGATTTGGTGGAAATTCTTCACGACTGCACCTCTCTGAAATCTCTCGAGTTGGGTTATGCTTCTCCCAATGTAGAGGGCACACCTGGGACATGGCATAACATCACGACATTTTCTCTTGTGATTACTGATGAATCAGATCCGATATTTTCCTATTTCAACTTTCCTTCCTTAAAGAAGCTTGTGGTAGAAGGTGGCCTTAGAACCCAGCTTACTGCCAATGCTTTTACTTCATTCATCTCGAGATCGTCTTGTATGATCACCACATTTACTCTTCAGGACTTATCTCTACCTGATCTAGACCTTATTGCAGTCCTTCAACTCATGCCGGCCCTACTTCATCTTGAAGTCCATGACAGCTCGTGGTACCCGGAGTACCAGAGCCCAATTACTTCGCAATTCTTCTCAAGCCTAACTCACTGCCAATCCACTTCCATCTCCCTAGTTCCAAACCTACACACTTTTCATTTGAAATCCGGAGCCGTTGGTTCTTTCGACGATGCTGCTTTTGTCAGTATGGTCGAATCGCGTTGGTTTAAACCGGGTTCGGCTCTGTCTGTGGAGATGTTAGCAATGGGGAGGAGTTCTATTCGATCTGTCGTCCTCAAGGCCACTCGGCGAAAAGTTGATGCAGGTATCTATAAACCACTGCGGATTTTGGACGCGGAGGGTTTGAGAGTAGTGGTATCTGGAACGAATGGAGTGCAGGTGTAATTATAATAATAATCTGGGTGATGCCTCTTCGATGTACTTTTGGATCTCTCACCCCAGTGCGTTACTACTGTATTTTCCAGTATTCCGCAACCCTAGTGACTCTAGTTGAAGTAGGCTATACAGATACAAGTCCTTGGGCCGCGTTTTCCGCCATTGGGATGAGGGCTAAGGATCGTGTGGGTCTGAATCTACCTCGGACGCGGGTGGGAGTAATTGAAGGGCTCGGCTTGCATAAGTATAGTTCGTGTCCCGATACTGGAGTCTTTCCCAGGTAGGTAACTAGAGCATGTAGCCGCTTCGGAAGGAATAGCTCTAATGTCGGAATCGAAGGCAGCTGTCACTGCGCCCAACATAAATTTGACCATATCATTCAAGTTCGCTCACAACGCCGTCTCACAACTGAAAGAGAGGAGGGTAGACTGAATTTTGCTGAGTACTTTACATCCGGAATAACATTCCAGCTTTGCTGCACTGTCTGTTATGCTATCTTCGGCGGCGGTAAATTTGCTCCTAGGTACAGACGAGAGTACTTCGAGGGGTGCACTCATGGGTTCGCTGTTCAAAGCGACCTTAGCGATCCCAAAATCAAGGTTGGGACAGAAGGGGCTTTCAAGTCGAGCGTCGAGTGGTTGTATCAGCACGGTTTTGACTTGGAGAAGGCTGCATGCTGCATTGTAAAAACCTGTAATCTTACAGTGCCTGGGAAATGCAACACAACGATCCGCTGGGGTAAACAATGCATAATTTGTCTTATTCATTGTGGGCTCAAGCAAGCTCTGATTACCGTATTCGTATGTTCCCAAAGCGTACGCTTTGCCTCCACATCCTCCGCATACTGATGTTTTCCGACCATTTGTTCACCAAACTCGTTTAATCTCCAGCTACCGGGTTGGAAAGCGATATGAACAAGACCATGAAGGAGATACTCTCCGACGTCTTCTTTTGAAGTCATCCACGGTTTGAGCAAGCCCAAGACCGATTTGGATGCAACACGGATGATTGGAGTCGGGGACGCGGAACCGATGTTCGTGCTCACCCAACCTGGGTATGCGTGCACAAAGGTAAGAGATGGATGACGGAGAGTGAGTTCCTAGCGAGAGGGCTGTCAGTGAGTGGAAAAAGCTTTCAGACTACCCGAAACTTACATCCATCATTAAGTCGTTGTATATTGTTGTGATAATACTGGTATTCGCAGGCTTAGTTTTCTTCATGCCCAAATCACTCAAGTCTATCTTTGGCCCCGTCCTTTTTGTGGTCAGTGTAGAAAATATCTTGGCGTCCTCCCCATCCTCCTTCGCTTTAACTAACGCTGGCATAAAATCCTGAATAAACTTCCACCGTGTATAATAGTGCAACGCCATCTTTTTATCAATCCCTTCTTCCGTCTCGTCCCAATCCAAACTCGAAAACCCCGGACACATAACCAGGAAGTTAATCTTTCCGCCTGGCGTGAGTGCTAGTAGCTGCTTGGACGCTTGGTCTACGTTGCGCATCAACGTGGCATCGCAGCTGAGGAATTCGTGTTTCGGTGCGACTGCTCCGTTGGAAATGGAAGGACGGGGAAAACCTGAGATGATGGATTCCGCGGCGGCACGATTTCGGCCGACGAGGATGATATGGGCGTTGCCTTTACTGTGTCGGGCAAAGGCCTCTGCTATGCCCCGCCCGATACCGGAGGTTCCTCCGACGAATACAGCAACGGGGGTATAAGGAAATGAGATGGCTGCGTTCGAGGCACGAATAACTTCGATGGGAGACATTTGGTGTGAAAGACGGTGTTTGCTAGGGATTAGTTATACTACACTTCATTGCCGTGGTAGGACGTGGCTCCGGCGAGGTAACAAATGGACGTGTCAAGATATGCCGACAGAGAGTGTGCATTGCGTATGCTTTCGGGCACACCGCGGAGGTGTACCGAGCGTCTATCTTATCAGATTTTCTTGTGAAAGGGTTTCGGCGCTTAAACTTCTTTCTGCCACTCCTCGCGCAAAATCTTTGCGTGTACCTTGTCAACCTCAGCTCTGAGGAAATTGCTTCATTGGAAAACAGTCTTCGCTTCGAATCTGGACCATCCGTAATTACTCAGGAACAAACAAAGGAGCTCAGGACGATGTTGGCTTTGGTGGATAGAGATATCGAAGGTCATAATTCTGAAGTGGCTTTCCCCGAAACACAAAGAACGACGCTACTCTCTTTGCTCTCACCTATACGGAATCTTCCAAACGAAACCTTACTGCACATTTTCCAGGACGTATGTGAAAACAATGTACTCCAGTGCTATCCGTGGCAGCTGGAAGACGACGAGCCTCCCACCGACCTGAGATTTCCCGTCATCACCTACCTTCCTACGATGGCAATTAGCTCCGTGTGCTCCCGCTGGCGTGGAATTGCGCTGTCGTCGCCTGATTTGTGGACGAATCTGACAGTGGAGACGCACACTACGTTCTTGGATGAAGACCAGATCTTCCATGTCTTCGCTGGTTTCATTGCTACAGTTTGTCGATATCTGGAAAGATCTAGGGACTGGCCGTTAAGGCTTGAACTTACTATATACGGTTCATGTACAGCAGAAGTCCCTTGCCTAGATCTCCTTACGCGGCATGCTTCGCGTTGGAAAATGCTCAAGTATTCGGGATCCCACTATTTGACGGACTACCATGTACCATCCCACCTACATTTCTCTTTACTTGCGGATTTGAATATTCTTAGATCGACTGGGTTGGGTCATTTCGAGCATTTTCCGAGGCTGTGTGCGCTATCCACCTTCGCAGCTACGAGGCCAACATCTGGGGTCGTCTATGATCAGCTCAATCATCTCAGTTTTTATGGACAGTCATGGTCAGATTTGGTGGAAACTCTTCGTGGCTGTCCCTCTCTCAAATCTCTCAAGTTGGGTTATGCCTCTCCCGATGTAGAGGGCACCCTTGGGACATGGCATAAAATCACATCATTTTCTCTCATTATCGCTGATGGATCAGATACGATATTCTCCTATTTCAACTTTCCTTCCTTAAAGAAGCTTATGGTAAAAGGTGGCCCTGGTGCCAAGCTTACTGCCAAAGCTTTTACTTCATTCATTTCGAGATCGTCTTGTATGATCACCACATTTATTCTCCAGGACTTATCTCTGCCTGATTTATATCTTATCGCAGTCCTTCAAGTCATGCCAGCCCTCCTTCATCTTGAAGTCCATGACAGCGCGTGGTGGTCAGCGTACCAGAGCCCAATTACTTCGCATTTCATTTCGAGCCTAACTCACCACGCATCCCCTTCCACGCCCCTAGTTCCAAAACTACACAGTCTTTATTTGACCTCCACGGCTCTTGATCCTTTTGACAATGCTGCTGCTTTTGTTCGTATGGTTGAATCGCGCTGGTATAAACCGGGTTCGGATCTTTCTATGGAGATGTTAGCGAAGGGGAGAAGCTCTATTCGATCTGTCGTTCTCAAAGCCATTCAACGAGAAGTTGATGCGGATATATATAAACCACTCCGGATTTTGGATGCAGAGGGATTGAGAGTAGTGGTTTCTGGAACGAATGGAGTGCAGGTATAATAATTTGGGTGATGCTCTTTCGATGTGCTTTTGAATCTATTGCTCCAGTACGCTACTCTTTCTGAAATAATACAGTTACAATTCCGGCTAGCTATCGGGACGGGAGGTAATTGTCGCCACAGGAGCTGGTGGAACAGAGTTGGAAGGATGACAGTGACGGGGGTATAATGAAATGAGATGACTGCGTTCGAGGCGTGAATAATTTCGATGGGAGACATTACAAAGACAATATTTCCTAGGGATTATACACTTCATTGTTGTGGTAAGACGTGACTCCAGCGAAAACGCCTCAATGTACCAAATGAAGGTGTCACGAATATGCTGATAGAGTGTGCATTGCATATACTTCGACGCTTTGCATTCGGTGCCGAAAGTGCTTAAGTTTCTTATGTAAGGATTTTGGCGCTTAAACTTCTTTTTGAATGATTCCACCTTGCGCAAAATGTGCAAAGTCTTTGCGAGTACCTGTCAACTTCAATTCTGAAGAAATCGTTTCTTTGGAATACAATCTTCGCTTCGAATCTGGACCATCCGTAATTACCCAGGAACGAGCAAAGGAGCTCAGGACGATATTGGCTTTGGTCGATGAAGATATCGAGGGTTATAATTCTGAGGTGGCTTTCCTTGAGAGACAAAGAACGAAGCTACTTTCTTTGCTCTCACAGATACCGAAGCTGCCAAATGAAATCCTACTGCACATTTTCCAGGACGTATGCGAAAAAAATCTTTTCCAGTGCTATCCGCGGTGGCTGGACGAAGATGGTCCTCCCACCGAACTGACCTCTCCCGTCATCACTTACCTTCCTACGATGGCAATCAGCTCCGTATGCTCCCGTTGGCGTAAACTTGCGCTGTCAACGCCTAGTTTATGGGCAAATCTGACAGTGGAGACGCACGGTACGTCCGACTTGGATGAAGATGAGATCCCTGACACCTTCGCTGGTTTCATTGGTACAGTTACCCGATATCTGGAAAGATCCAGGGACTGGCCGTTAAGGCTTGAACTTACTATATATGGTTCACTTAACTCTAACAAGGAAGTTCCTTGCCTAGATCTCCTTACACGGCATACTTCGCGTTGGAAGATGCTCAAGTATTCGGGATGCCGCTATTTGACGCACTACCATGTACCATCTCACTTAAACTTCTCCTTACTTGCGGACTTGAATATCCTTGAATCGTCTGGGTTGGGCCATTTCGAGCATTTTCCGGGGCTGTGTGCGCTATCCACCCTCGCCCCTATAACGCCAACATCTGGGGTTCTCTACCATCAACTCAATCATCTCGCTCTTCATGGACGGGTATGGGAAGATTTGATGGAAACTCTTCGCGGTTGTCCCTCTCTGAAATCTCTCACATTGGTTTATCCCTCTCCCGATGTAGAGGGCACACATGGGACATGGCATAACATCACATCGTTCTCTCTTGTCATCGTTGACGGATCAGATACGATATTTTCCTATTTCAACTTTCCTTCCTTAAAGAATCTTGTGGTGAAAGGTGGCCTTAATGGCAAGCCTACTTCCAAAGCTTTTACTTCATTCATCTCGAGATCGTCTTGTATGATCACCGCATTTACTCTCCGGGACTTATATCTGCCTGACCAGGATCTTATTGCAGTCCTTCAACTCATGCCGGCCCTGCTTTATCTTGAAGTCCATGAGAGCCTGCCGTACTCAATGTACCACAGTCCGATCACTTCACACTTCATCTCGTGCCTGACTCACCGCGAATCCACTTCCATCTCCCTAGTTCCAAACCTACACACTTTTTATTTGGAATCCAGAGCCGTTGGTTCTTTCGACGATGCTGCTTTTGTCAGTATGGTCGAATCGCGTTGGTTTAAACCGGGTTCGGCTCTAGCTGTGGAGATGTTAGCGAAGGGGAGAAGTTCTATTCGATGTGTCGTTCTCAAGGCTACTCGGCGAAAAGTTGATGCGGATATCTATAAACCGCTGCGTATTTTGGACACGGAGGGATTGAGAGTAGTGGTTTCTGGAACGAATGGAGTGCAGGTATAATAATTTGGGTGATGTCCCTTCGATGTGCTTTAATTATTTTGGATCGCTGCTACTGTGTTATCCGGTATTCTGCGACTCCGTCTGAATTAGGCTATGCAGATAACTCCAATTGCGACTGTCAGCGCGACCAACTCAACAATTAATCGTGGCGGTTTATACTAAAGTTGTGTGATTAAACGTCTTACCACTCACTAGGAACTGCTGGAAGAGAGTTGGGGATACGTAGACTACGATGAGTGCGTTTCGATTCCGAACAGGCTACGAGTTCTAGTGAACTACCTGGAGAAGACTCAAGTATCGGGACACGAACTATTTACCAGACTCGAATTCCATAATCTCTCTTACAAAACCCCATTCGCCTACGGACTCTGAGAGTATTTGCTGGTATTTGGTCCGAGGCAAAAAATCCCACGCCTACACCTTGCATGGAAACCGCGCTCTTCGTAGGAGGTGGAGCACTCTTAAGTGCCTTTGCTGCTCGACAATTTCTCCGCCGAGGCAAAGGCGCAGCCGACCAATGGGTAAAAGGTGGATTTAAAGGAAAAATGGACAGAACAGAGGCTGTTTCGATATTAGGACTAAGGTGCGTTCTTTCCTTCAAAAATTTCTCAATGTTTTTCTGTTACTTATGTTTTCGTCTTTCATTTTTCGTCAACTATCGATTTATAGAGATGGTCCTAAACTGCGTATGCAGCTCAAAGATGCTCATCGACAGATTATGCTTGCGAACCACCCGGATAGAGGAGGTTCACCGTATTTGGCGAGCAAGCTTAATGAGGCTAAAGATCTTTTGGAGAAGGAGGACAAAAGGCGGTAGGACAATGTCTATCCTACGTGCTTATCCTACCAATTCATCTAATTTTCTGTCATTGTTACTTCGAGTCGTTGACTTTAGTAAGGTCAACAGCGAGCGCTGAAAATGAGTTGGGAGTCTTTGTTCATGAATACGCGTATCGTGATGCCAGCAATACATGAAGGTGAATAGCTATACGGTATGAGTCTAGTGTAAAAGTAGAGTAAGACAGAGCAGTCGTCTAGTGAGGATCGAATACAAATAAGCGAGCGGTAAATCGAATAAGATAATCGGTAGTCCCATAATACTTTTTGTGACTGCGCAACTGCGCAGAGGCACATGAAAACAAGGCGAAATCCTGAAAACAGTATTTCAGCCGAGTGAGAAGGAATGAGGGTAGACGGCGACGATTCATCTTGGAATCATCACCAGAAAAGGCCGCCTTTCTACACGTAACGGCCGAACAGAGGAATCAGTGACTGTGCCAGAGTATAACTGAACACAAGCTTGGGTCCAACAACAATGATCTACACAATGCGAAGTAATCAGCATAAACGAATCGAGGATTTAGAGCACAATTCGTACCTTAGGAGTCAACCCTTTGAAGAACGCGCCGAAACCTTCATTCTTGATCAGATCCTTGATCACAACAACGCCGTGGACCTTGTTCTCAAAGTTTGCGTTCTGGATACGCGTCTTGACAGTATCTAGAGGAGCAGCGACAGTGATGGACGCGACAGCACCAGCAATGGAGGCGATAAAGTTTTGTGTCCAGGTCGCTTGAGAGTAGTCCGTGACTCCGAGAACATAGTCTTTCGTTACCGCAGATGCACCGAAAAGCTGTGGAAAGATAGATAAGAAGCTGTATAAACACATACGCAGCTGTAAACACGTACTGCGAAACTGCCAGGAGCGTTTCGCGCCATTGTCCATCCCCAACCGCGGTACAAAGCTGTGTTTTCCTCTGCGATAATCCGTATGATCCCCCGGCCTCGGAAGGCTTCTGGGTTCACTTGACGTTTGATCTTCAGGACGTCCAGAGGAAGCAGCACCTAACCAAAAGCAAATTCAGCTCGTCTTGCACAAGCCTGTGAATGATGAACGAAAAACTACGCACAACTTCACCGATACCAGTCAAACTAAACAGAGGGAATTACGCCAGTTAACTCCGTGCAAGAACGTGTAAAAATCATTGCAAGATTACACACACACCTTCCAGCAGCAGCCTGCATCATAAGCTTGCCTTTCCGCTCCCCAAACGCACTCGTGAACTGATCGCGAAAATGCAGGTTGATCAAGTCATTGAAGTACGGCTGACCACCAAACTTGTATACACGTTGGGCGACTTTGTAGCCTGCGGCGTATCCTAGTCCAGGGAAAAGCGAGAAAAACTTCTTTCCGATGGATGCTGTCGCAAAGTCGCGGAAAAGTATGGGGTTTAGAGTCGACATGGTCACCTTGAGTGTTGTTAGAAAAAGCGTAGAAGCTATTATAAGTGGAATTTAAAGTACCTTGCCCTTGTTACTCATAAGCCGTTTGGCGACGGTATCGACGGGGTGGAAGATTAACAGTTCAGCAATACCTGCGTAATCATAAGTCATTAAGGAGAAATGGTCTTACTTCGATGTGTGTAGAAAGCGCGACGAACCAGATGTTCCCGAACCAAGAACACGGGCAGTACCAGAATCTTTGCTTTTTCCAGTTGGTGGCGACATGGTGGTACGAGAAAGAAAAGGTAGCGTCTAGGAGAATGCTGTTGGGTATTGAGTATAGTACCGCGCGCGTCCAAGCGCTGGAAGAAATTTTTAGTTCGGCAATACCGGACCGGGTATAGAGATAAGATTAAGGTCCGCTGAATGACTTTATCTTCTTTGACGAGTACTTGAGCACTGAATATTGAATACTTATTGAATGTCTATTCATCTATATACCCAGCCTAATGACTATCGATTAATGTCTACTACTATATCCTATTATATACACAATAACTAATTTGCGCTTCAAGCTTCAAGATTCATCGTCTTTGGCACCCCTCTATGGTGTCTCTTAACTCCACCATCATTTCATCATAAACTTGCTGCCACCAACCAACCTCCTCCGCAAAGAATCCCTCCTGCTTCTGCTTTGCATCTCGTAAAATTTCTCTGAGATCGTCCTCTGTAGGCATACCCGTGCTCCGGCCGTGCTCTCTAACGAAAGGCTTCACCCCGGTATAATGCACAACCCGAATCTCATCCTTCATCCCCTCCCATAATTTCGGACTTTCGCTCTTGATCCCCAGGTTCGCGTTGTACGCATAAGGAAGCCGAACAACATTTGCGACGAAGAACAAGTTCAAAAACGACTGCTCTGCTTGCTCGAGCGGATACACCGCCCTCTCCAGTATCTCCATCATGTGGTTAAACACCGACGAAGACGGTCGGAAGGCCAGTACGCCCGCATTAAAATTCGTTAAGAAGCCCCCTTTGCTCCCATCCACGTCTGGAACCGCGCCGAAGTTAAACGGAAGGTCGAAAAGCTCGTTGATATTTCTCCGGATCAAAGTATCCGAGTCGAGGTATACAGCTTTTTCGATGCCTATCTTGTCGAGGGACCACACGTTTAATTTAGTGTATTGGTCGGAAAAGCGGTGGTGGATGCCCTTGCCATGGTGAGGTGGTTTTATCAGCGGTGTTGCTATGGGTTCCCAGCCTACCGCGCGCGCGATGCAAAGGGCTTCGGAAGATATCCTGTCTTCGAGGTAGAGGAGGGGGAGTCTGGAGGTGACGTTGGCTCGGCGGACAGAATAGCCGAGGACAGCGGTGCCCCAGATGAAAGAGTCCGTGTACAGCGTCGACACCACCGCGGTGGTGGAGGAGGCTGCAGGTGATAATCCATCTACCACGCTGGGAGGATGTCTATTAGTCGACCGACGAAGAAATTACAGTGAGTATATTGATCTCGTAGTGAAAGAGTCGGCAGAGGCCACCTACAGATCCTGAAAATCTTTTTGAGGGACGAATCGTACGGGTTTTCGAAGCACTACGCCGGCACCCGTCAAGAATAAAACTAGCCCCACTAGGCCTGCTAGGCCTGCTAGCGTCCAGGTAATTTTACGTCGTTTCATGGGCTGAAATCCGTGGTTCGTCGGTACTGGGGTGTAAGCGTATGACATCCTCAATGAGAGCGGCTGGTAAAAAAGGCAGGACAAAGAGTGAACCTGGCGCTAAAGTATTTATGTTATGCTCTCTAATATCTTGTTTAAAACCCAGTTGAAACCAGACAAACGGACGACCAGAATTACAAAACACGGTAACTTCGTTGTACACCTTTTCAATGGTTAGTCGTATTTTCAGGGAAGGAATGTATTTATTTCGTTGATCATCACCTGCATTTGCAACGTATTTGCGATGTTTACGACTGCATCTTTCCCTGTCAAACGATGACTGAACAAGAGAATAGCCTCAAAACTACCGAATTAAATATCGACTTTGTAATCCTCGCAGCAAACCGAGGGATAAATCTATGGCGACACCAGGTGCACCGTCCTTTCTTCAATTATGTAGAACGCTGATTACTCCCCTTTTTTTCGAACGATAAACTGCAGAGATTAAGTATACTAGCTGGTTAGTGGAGCAGGGCCGGAGTCACAAGAGGAAAGCGAATAGCTCTCTGGATCTTAGGATTCAAGGCGATGTAGCGATTACAGGCGATTCCCCGAGAAAAAAAATCAAAGGAACTGCCGAAGGCAATGAAAGATGCTGATCAGGCGTACATGGAACAACGAGGTTCCAGAGTCGTGCTGGTTCCAGCTGGTCCCAGTTCGTTGGGCTGGATTTATTACCGGCTCGGGGCCAAGTGCAAAAGGATCCGAACAAGAACGTTTTTACAATTTGAATTCACTACCACAAGAACGAGCGCTCGGGAAGGAAGGAGGGAAAGGAAGAAAGGATTTATATATAAAGGCAGATGAAAAGACAGCTTTCAAAGGGACCGGGGTCCTCAAACCCACGGGCGGGAGATGGTATGAGATGGTATGAGATGGTGCTAGTGCAGAGTTGATAGACGCCTGGACTTCAGGGATCAGTGGAGAACCTGATGAGAGATGAGTCCCTCAACAAGGCTATGGCTCGCTACGGATCCCCAAGTCACCAGGACATCCCAGGACATCCCAACCCCCGGCGTCAGTTTTCTTCCATTTACTGTATTATTTTCAAGCCCGTTCTTACTCACTTGACTCACAGTAATTTATTAGAAGCCTCGCTGCGATCACTTCACATTCCGTAGTTGTTCGCAGTCATCCCCCGCAGTGAAACCGTAGTGATTCCGTAGTAAGTAATTCTCTTGACTTGACATTTACCTTACTGTAAGTGTCCAGTCACAGATACTTTATTGAATCGAGGTCCCCGAAGTTTCGACCGTAAGTATGACCTGAACAAGATCAACGGCATATAAAACTCAATACTGTTAATCGATTTGTTCGTCTATTTTTAGCTTCTATGCCAAAGTGAGCGCTCGCCTTCAAGACCCCGCTTTACAATATCGATACACAGTTCAACGGAGGGGCTTGGGGAGGTGCTTGGGGATGGGCTCACTGGGGCTTACTGATATAATATATTGATACCGAACGAAGTAGCCAAAGCTAGGTCTCGGGCTATAACTTAGCAGCCAGAGTATTACCAGAGCATAGTACGACATAGATGATTTGTACGTACAGCGTACATACATATATAAGGAGAATGGGCAGCGACTAACATACATATCGCCACTCCCCGGAATGGTTTTTTGTCCTTCATACTTAGCACTCGAAAGAGACTTTAGATGGTATCCAAAATATCCAACTAGTACTGAGTCTCTCACCCATAAAATCAATTCGAGGGTCTCCGTACTGCGATTCTTTAACAACTGGACCTCGATATTCCATGCATCGCCTACGCCGCTAGAGGGGCTGTTG
The DNA here is from genome assembly GCA_015501585.1 of Rhodocollybia butyracea. Classification (NCBI taxonomy): domain Eukaryota; kingdom Fungi; phylum Basidiomycota; class Agaricomycetes; order Agaricales; family Omphalotaceae; genus Rhodocollybia; species Rhodocollybia butyracea. The sequence continues at coordinate 67,941 of JADNRY010000296.1, forward strand.
AAACCATCTCCTGTAGAGGATAGATGGCTTTGCAGTCACTCCTGCGCCACACTTCAAGCTGGTACAGGTTGGTACAGGTCATGAACTTCCATCAGCGTCACTCCCTCTTTGACCGGACCCTGTTATACCATTAACCACAGCAGCAATCAATAGAAGGGCTGACTCTTTTCGAGAGTACATCTTTCCAACTGATGCACTCGAAACACTGGAACACATCTTGCTCTAATGTACAGGTTTATGCTCCCCCAACAAGCTATCCACGGCATCGCAATAACTTTCAGTTTAGGATGTAGCGCGGCCATCATTCCTCAATTGCGCTGAAATCATTTACTTGGCGATGGTGATGTTCTACAATGTTCTACTAGAACATCTGCCAAACCAGTGCATCTTTTCTTGGGTCGTGGTCGGCACAGTAAAGTTTATTCATGGAGGCATTCAGTTCCGGCCGGAGTGCGTTAAGGTTAATCGCAAAACAATGGATCAGACAGGCTCCGAAGGTAACCTACTAAAGTAACCCGGACCGAGTAGGACCATGTTCCCTCTGCATAGGCACAAAGGTGATTGGTCCTCCTTTGTCGTGATCATATATCTACAGCGTTGTAAGCCGTCAGCTTGTATATTTACAAGTACTATTGAGCTCACCACAGGTACAAGCGTAGTCAACGGATCCACCACCCTATTAATAATCTCCCAATCACTGTCCCTCTCGCCATGCTCGACTTCACTTCTAAGTTCATCCACATCATCCCATTGGGCAGGATCTAACGGGGCTCCCATACTATTACCGATGAATGGGTTCTCAGAAAAATTAATTCTACCAAGTGGGAAGACTCCAGTAATGTTGGTGGGGCCATTACCAGAATGTTGCACGGTGCGGTTAGAGTAAGCACGAATGTTAAGAACATAACGATTTATCAGAAGATTTGGTAGGCTGTAAGAATATTATCTGGGTGGTCAGTAGGTTGAATTGCAAAGGAGCCATAGACACACATGTTTAGAAAAGAGGAGATAGTCACGGTGAGTTGCGCCTCTTTGGCTGACATCTACAGTAGGTTGAATGTACAGCATAATCAAGCTGCCATCCCTCGAAAATATACCGGAGTGTAACTTACTACCCGACTCGAAAGAACAGAGTTCTGGAGTGGAGGTTGGAAGGGACAACATGTGAAGCAAAAAAGGACACACCAACATGATAGAGGCTTGGATACTTGCGGTTATGAAGATAGTGCTAGGGATGGGCCGGGCGGCATCTACAGCTGTAATATTAGAAACACCAATAATAACTTACAAGAAATATAAGGTGCCTATACAGAGACATGTCAGTAACTAGCTTGATAAATAGGCCTGGCAGTGGACAGCTTTACTAACAGTTACGCAGAAAGACCTCAGCAATGCTATAGATACCTAATTTTCGGGATTGCAGAATGTGACGCGCTGTTCGGGCCAATACCAAGATGAACATGATGCTGTTAAAGGTCAATTGGAGGATAGGTTGAACAGAGCTCCCTGCGATGTAAATTGGTTGCCTAGACCAGTTGGCAGGTGGAATTGAAGACTCACAGCTGGCGGAGTAGAGCAATCAACACAAATTTGAAGAAGAATGGAAATAAAAATTGCGGACAGACATGATTGTATGGTCCCCATTGATGGCTAAACATGCCGTGAATGGCTCAGCTAATGTTCCTTGACTGGAGGTTACTGATGTATACGAGAACCACATCTGCGAAGTCTGAATGCATACTCCAAATACATGATAGACTAAAGGCGTTCAAGCGTACCAAGGACCCAACGATAATATCAGCGACAATAAACAGGCAGAGCAGAACGAACAAGGATCGCTTTTGACCGAAGAGCGCGTAGACGCTCAAGATGGCAAGTACTAGAAACTATTCTCAGTCGAAGTATTTCAGAGTCGGAGAATAACGATGACATACGTTTTGTTGCTCCATCAGTGATACCACCAACAATGGACACTGTAAAACCCAGATTTTTACAACTGAGCATGATACTCAGAGTCAAACGGCCTATGATTGAAAAAGAGGTAACTAAACCTTGTATCCGTCATACTTTTTGAGAGGGAGAGGACAAGCAGCATAACTTCGAATAACAGGAAACCGTAGCGATTCAGGATGAATACCATAGAGTTTCCAGTTAGTTTCCTGGACCATATTGACCGAACTTCGGTAGGGAGTGTGATGAGGGAATCATGGAGCCATAAAACTGCGGTTCAGAGCATGAGCCAGATAAGTTCATTATAGGACGATCTCACCAAAGGCAGATAATGTCATGTAGTTCCACAACATCCTATAACCCCAATGTAAAATGAGGATCTTCATCCAGAACAGAACCTAGGTTGCACAACATACTTGAGAAATTGCAGATCTTCAGCTTGGACACTGGAAAAGTTTGGCATGTAGACTAAGAGTACTGATCACCGTTGGTAAAGTACGACAGGAGTATAAGTACTGTCATGCAGAAAGAGTGCAGTGCACTCTTGGTTTACCAGGGTTGCCAGGGTCCGGGTTTCCGATCACTTTTCCTGGCTCAGGAAATCATACACCGTGAAACAACTCCGAGAGTGAGACTGCGAGTGACCTGGGAGTGAGTTTGGAGTGAGTGTACTGATGCTACCCTTAATCTATGGTTTACCTGATTTGCCCGATTTCTAATCTCGGTCAACTCACCCTCGGAGTTGATAACCAGGAACCTTGAGGAGACCAGGAGTTATCTCAACAACGGCCCGGATTTAATCAGGATCAGTGCCAGGGCTTCAGGCCACAGGTTTCGGCTCTTGGGTTTCGGGGTGAGGCATACTCCAATAGCTTTCATATATGTACGTGGTCTGAATGCTCTCAGTTTTACTGGCTCGGTGGCTATTAGTGAAACAGTGAACTCGAGTATAAGGCCACGGGTTCAGTTCCTATAGGTTGTAAGAGCCGCATAATTGCAAAAAATGTAAACAAGGGTGGGTCACCGCTAGCATAAACTGCCCCCAAGTACGTACCGGGGCACGTAGTGTGTTACTAATGAATCCTAGCCATATTTTAACAGATTCACGATGAAACCTCACCAAGCGGCATGTCCTGGTGGCAATTTTCTTATAAGCTTATGCTATCCCTGTTCCCTTTGGGTCGCATATACTACGAAGTTCAGTCCCCAATACTTTGTCAAACCGCCGGAGCATCTCCGAATTTTCGGAGGCCGTAGCCTGAACACCACCAATGTCATTGGACTTGATATCGTTATTTGATTTATTCTTCCATTTTGTAAGTATTTTGGTTACGAACATAGGTACAAATCTTGTGGGGAGAGTGCCTTAGAATACTCAACTCTCACCAGCCTTATAAAATTGTCTCGGGATTGTCAAAAACTGGTAGCTCCGATTGGATCGAATAATACACCACCTCACGAATCTCAAATGAAAAGCTTGAGCAGAAGCAAATATCCAAAACCCCGCTTTATGATATTGGCAGCCAATACAACTTCAACGGAGAATCCTGATGAGGTGAAGATAGGCTCACCGGGCATTACTGATTAGGATACATAAAGATATGCTCCGGTTTTGAAGGATGCTCGGCACTGCAATAACTTCAAGTTTAGGCAAGGACGATCATTTCTTAATTCATCTGCTCAGTCAGTGTATATTTTCCTGGCTTGTAGTGGCCAGCACACCAAAGTTTATTCAAGAAGGCATTCACTGTTCAGTTATGGTCGGGGGTAGTGGTGATGGTGTAACTGATGTGCAGTAGTCCCTTGTCAGGTCAGGACCCCAGCTACAAGTGTCGCGCTAAACACAGGGATGCAGTCCATCAAGGGAGGGAATGTAGCTGACCGCGTTCCCTCTGTATAGGGACAAAACTAACCGGCCCCCCCTTATCGTAATCATATATCTGCAGCGTTGGGAGCCATCAGCTTGCATATTATCCTGTACTAATGAGCTCACCACAGGAACTAAGGTGGTCAACGGATCCACCACCCTATCAAGGATCTCACGATTCCTATGCCTGTCGCTGGTATGTTCGACTTCGTTACTAACTCCATACAAATTGTCCCATTGGACAGAATCCAACGTGCCAGTTCCCATATTACCGATGAATCCGTTCTCAGCGAATTTGAGTCCGCCAAGTGGGAAGGCTGTTGTGTCGGAGGGACTATTACCAGAGTGTTGCACGGTGCGGTCAGAGTAAGAGCGAAGGTTAAGAACAAAACGATTTATCAGAAGATTTGGTAGGCTGTAAGAATTTTATTTTGGGGGTAGTAAGTAGGTTGAGTTGAAAAGGAGCGATAAACTCGGACACACATATTTAGAAAGGAGGAGACAGTCACCGTGAGTTGCACCCTTTGGTCGAAATCTAGGTTGTACAGCGCAATCAAACTGCCATCCCTCAGAGTTATACAGAAGGGAAACTTACTACGCGACCCGAGAAAACAGAGTCCTGGATTGGAGGTTGGAAGGGGCAACATGTGAAGTCGAAAAGGACGCACCAACATGATAGCGGCTTGGATGCCCGCAATTATGAGGATGGTGCTAGAAGTAGGCAAGACCGCATTTATAGCGATGGTATTAGAAACTTCAAAAAATGACTTACAAGAAGCATAGGGTGCCTATACGCATATACGCGTTAATAACTAGCTTGGCAGTAGACCATTCCACTGACCGTCACGCAGAACGACCTCAGCGATGCTATAAATACCTAATTTTCGGGATTCCATAATGGGACGCGCCGTTCGGGCCAATGTCAAGGCGAAGATGGTGCTAGTAAACGTCAATTGGAGGATAGGACGAACAGAGTTCCCTAGGAAGTAAATTGATTGCCTGGACTAATTTGGCAGGTGGACTTGAAGCTTGAAGACTCACAGCTAGCATGAAAGTAGTCAATATAGAGGTCGACTGGGAAAAGAAATATGGGCATACATGATTGTACGGTCCCCATTGATGGCTAAACATGCCGTGAATGGATCAACTAATGTTCCTTGACTGGAGGTGACTGATGCATATGAGAACCACGTCTACGAAATTGAATGCATACTCCAAATACATGATAGACGAGGGGCGTACCAAGGAGCCAACAATAGTATCAACGACAATAAACAGACAGAGCAGAACGAACAATGACCGCTTCTGACCGAAGAGCGCATAGACCCTCAAGATAAAAAGTACTAATTAAACTATTCTCAGTCAAAGTATTTCATCAGAGAATGACGATGACCTACATTGGTGCGCTATTTCAGCAATACTGCCAACAATGTACTCGGTAAAACCCAGATTCTTACAACTGAACATGATCCCTGGAGTCAAATTGGGGTCTTCGAGCGAATAAGAAGAACAAATGAACCTTGTGTCCGTCATATTTTTTGAGAGAAAGGAGACAAGTTGCATAGCTTCAAACAGCATAAAACTGTAGCGATTCAGAATGAATATCAGTGGCATAGAGCTTCCAGTTAGTTTCCTGGACCATATTGATCGAACTTCGGTAGGGAGTGTGAGACAGAAGTCATAAAACCATACAACTGTGCGGTTCAGAGCATGAGCCAGATATGTGATAGTAGAGGACGATCTCACCAAAGGCAGATAACGTCATGTAGTTGCTCAACATCCTATAATTCCAAAGACATCAGGATTTTCATTCCAAAACCTAGGCTGCACAACATACTCGAGAGATTGGAGATTGATAATCCCTTCAGAGATGGACTGATCACTAGAAGAGTCTGCCATTGCAGCAAAAAAAAGTAGAGACTGTAGAGTTCTAATCAACAGTGAAGCACGACATGAGTATAAGTACAAGTTCTGGAATACAGAAAGAGAGCAGCGCAGTGGAGGACGGATCACATCAAGGAACACTGACAACGGTATATCAGTGGCATTAGTAGAGCAGATCGGGATAAGCAGGCCGGGGTTTCAAATATTCTTTCGAAAAGCAGACTTGAACGACCTTCAGTAGTCGCCCGATTTTGTACTAAGGAACAGAGGGCATCATGAAAATGTTCCGTAGCGTTTGTGTAGCAATCCCCAGCTCTTCGAGCTCAACAGATAGAATTATTGTGATGTTGTTTGTGCTGCATTTTGGTTCAGCCTGAGCTTTATGTATCATTTTGTGCAAAAATTCGAGAAGAATTGAGGTCCACATGACGGTCAGGACCCTCCTTTTCCCTCGGCCAGATTCGGGATGTAGTCTTGTAAGGTACTTGATCTTCGTAGTCAAATACTTGAAGCGCAATGAATAGTAGCTTTAGCCACCAACTCTAGAATGATGATTCTGTTACAATGGTTGCGATAATCAAACAAACCCTAGGTGGTGGTGGTGGTGGTGGTGATGGTGTTAAGAATTGAACCCACGGCCTCATCGCTTCGATCGAGATTACTCACTCCGACTCACGTCGGTTACACCATGACCACTACCACCACCAGTTTCGTTTCAGCCAGTAAAATTGATTAAAATTTTAGGAATTCGAAGCCCAGGTAAACGGTGATGCATGATGACCAGCATAAATCGACTAGCATAAATCGACCGTCCGAACATGACATATCCACGACGGGTCCTGGTGCAGTAATCCTATATGTTATCCCGGTGTGTTGAATGCTCCTCGTACTGTTCGAGAAAAGCAAATAGCCAATTGAACTTTATACTGGAAAGAAGGATACAGCCCTATCACTGAAGAGGCCAGAGGCGATGAAAATGACATCTGACCGAAGACGCCCACTAAACCTCCATGTGCGAAGGTATCCAGTCGTCCCTCGGAAAGGCTCATTCTACTGAAAAAAACTCAGGTCCACCAACCCTTTCAGTTGAAGAAACATTCTAATTTTGTTCTCTTTGTTACATACGTATCCCGAACCAGAACCCCCACCGTCCAACTCAAAGTATAAAACGATTCGGTCCAAGTATAAAGATAAAGAAGCTAAGAAAACGAAAAACTCATTCTCATGGAGTCTCTATCACCCTCCAGCCTCATAATCTCAGTATACACGATATATTCCCCACACGATGAACCCCGCATGGGCCCTAAACTCCAACACGACAATCCCTACTCGATGAAACCCCTACACGACAATCTCAATAGTAATCGGCACACAATCATCCAACACATAGTTCAAATTATTCGACGCCGGCTCAAATACCACGTCCAGCCTACCATTGGCATTGATAGAGTTGTTGGTGCATAGAGCGAATGCGTTGGATATGCCTCCGAATGCGAGGAGAAGAGGGGAGGAGTTTCCCTCGCCCAAGTCTGAGGTGCTTGTGGAGTTCTAAGTGAAAGGCAGGAGTATGAGTATGAATAAAAGTATAGGTAAGACGAAGGAATAAGGACAACGAGGAGAGAGAACGAAGAGCGAAGAACGAAGAAAGGAAGAGAGGAAACGCCACGTACCACGGCACAGTATGTTTGAATACCAGGGAACGCGGGGTCCGAGGCAACAAAGTTCGGGCTTTCTCCTGGACCTGGGGCACTGGATACCATGAGCTGTCCAGGGTTCGAAAGAGAATGAGGGAGGAAGTAGAGTTTTGGAGAGAGTATGTTGGCCAGTCGGAGCAACATAACGGGCAAGCCTATACATAGAACACGTATCAGCATTAACGTTAAGTATTAAACGTTTATCAGGCTTTAGCTACTCACCGAAAGGATCGTCCACGTAACACTCGGCACCATCTCCACTAACACGATCTTCAACTCCATCTCACCCGACGATACCCTGTGGTGCGTCTTCAACTTGGCGCACCAACGTAAAATTGGCGATATCAGTCTGAGCGCAGTCGCAGGTGGGAGAGAGCTGGAATTCGAAGCGAACTGGTACAAGGCGAGTCGGTTGGGTGCACCGCAGTACTGGTCGTGATCAGAAACGCAGACGGTGGTGCATTCGTTGTCGGAGACGTGGACGCTGGAGTTGCCCAGAGTATTTCCGCACCCTATGGAAATAGTTAAAAGGAAGGAAATAAGACGGGGAAGAAGGAAGGGACGCACAACATTCTTGCCCATTTTCGAGACCGGCAATGACAAATCCTTCGGTTTGGCATGCCGGAAGACAGCTTTCGGCTGTTACCCCAGCTGGGATGTCGATAGCTACAGTGAGAACACGTTCATCTACGCTATCACTGAAAATAGGATGATATCAAGTCAGTTTATTAAACATGGTCGCGAAAGCCAACCGCACGCACGTAAAGCATCCTGCATAAGACCACTGCTCGACGTCTTGAACAAGCACTGGTGCAGGCTCTCCATTGGTGTAGATAAGAATGTTATTCATTCCACCGCAAAGCTCGGAGGAGTTTCCTGCGCAC
>JADNRY010000297.1:0-75953 GCA_015501585.1 Rhodocollybia butyracea
GGCATATCAGTGGACATCTCTAGTTGCAATTTCCAGCTTGGAGTAGTTGGAGTGGTTGACATTTGGGCTACTGACAGGTGTTGGACTAATTGGCCCTGTCGGAGTAGTTCGAGTAATACAGATGGGTGAGGGAGGGGAGTTGGAGCAATTGGCCCGGTTGGAGTAATTGGAGTAGTTGACATTTGGGCTGTGGAGGGGAGTCAAAGCAATTGCCCCTGTCAGAGTAATTAGGGGAGTTGGAGTAATTGGCCCTGTAGGAGTAGTTGGAGTAGTTCACAGTTGGGTACAACTACTCCAATTCCTCTGACAGGGCCAATTGCTCCACCTCCCCGCCCCAGCCCAAATGTCAACTTCTCCATTACTCCGAGAGGGCCAATCTAGTCCAACTCCCCAACTCCCCTCTCCATCCCAAATGTCAACAACTCCAACTACTCCAAGAGGGCCAATTACCCAACACCCCTCAGTAGCCCAAATGTCAACCACTCCAACTACTGTGACAGGGCCAAGTACTCCAACTCCCCTCACCAGGCCAAATGTCACCTACTCCAGCTACTCCGAGAGGGCCAATTACTCCAACACCCCTCAGTAGCCCAAATGTCAACCACTCCAACTACTCCAAGCTGGAATCACAACTACTCCAATTACTCCAACAGGGCCAATTGCTCTCCTCGCCAACTGTAATTACTTGAACTACTCTGACAAGGCCAATTAGTCCAACCCCCGTCTGTAGCCCAAATGTCAACCACTCCAACTACTCCAAGCTGGAAATCACAACTACTCCCAATTACTCCAACAGGGCCAATTGCTCTCCCTCGCCCAACTGTAAATTACTTGAACTACTCCGACAAGGCCAATTAGTCCAACACCCCGTCTGTAGCCCAAATGTCAACCACTCCAACTACCCCAAGCTGGAAATTGCAACTACTCCAATTACTCTGAGAGTGCCAATTGCTCCAACTCCCCTCCCCAGTGCAAATGTCAACTTCTCCAATTACTCCAAGAGGGCCAATTTACTCCAACTCCCCAACTCCCCTCTCCATCCCAAATGTCAACAACTCCAACTACTCCGAGAGGGCCAATTACTCCCAACACCCCTTTATGTGCATAGCTCAAGTAAATAAGTTATAGCGCTGTAATTAAATGCCAGGCATGGTCACTGACAAATAAACTTGATCGCGTATTCCTTTCTTAGTAGTATTACCACTCATTAATCATTACTTGCTTGTATTTCTTTTGTTTATTTCATGGCCCACCACATCGCAGAGAGTGTGTCATCATATCTTCTTTGAAGCGTCTTGAGAAAGTATTTCCGGTGGCTGTGCTATTGCCCGCATTTATATAACTAGGACAGAAATGGACAACTAGCGCTTGAACTTGCAACACTTGGGCAAAAAATCACCTGATATTACCAGTAACTGGGGTGAAGATCATTTTGGTCGTAAAATTTTAACAGTTACGAACATGAAAGAACAAAGGTGACTAACATAAAACATGCTGTTTCACTGGCTGACAAAGGTCTGTGCAACCTAGGCTGGAATGGAAGCGGAAGCCGATGTAGGGCCGAAAGGCAGGATCAGGATCGTGGGAATGATATCCGGAATAGACTACAAGGCCAAGGAAACGGTGGGACTTCGGTGAAGCTATTAGCAACACCCCCAACACACCACCAAGGTTGTCCCAGAAGGAAAGGAAGTAAAGTGCAAGAAATCACCGAGGTATGAGCGTGAGAATGGTCCGAGATATGTCCGAGGTAAGGACCGAGCCGAGTCGGCCGGTATCGGACAGAACAGTGAGTATAAGGAACAAAGAAAGAACTTAAAGGAAAGCTCAGAAAAGTGTGCAATAATGGGTATAGCTTGATTACTCATGTAACTCGTGATTTTTGGCTGAGGAATGATAGTACAATGTACCTAGCTTATATACAAGTGACCTAATTGTTAAATAAAGACAATAAAGTCGGACCAAGGTAATGCCAAGGCCGGAACGAGGTGGAATCAATACAAATGATAAAACAATAAGCAATAGAGTAGAAAAGACAAAAGAGATGAACGTCGGCGCACTGCGGACCGCCGTGGGAAAGTAATGAGTACCGAAGGAGTCCGCCGATATATCGGGCCGAAGGTATGGCCGATAAAGGCGTCGGAAATGTGAGTGCCGGAGTAGGAGTGAATTTGTGAAGTCCAAAGGTATATCGGAAGGGATAAAATAGAGAATGGAGTTTCGGAGCTGCCAGAGGTTGTGGGAACTATTGGAGCCATGAGAGACCGTGAGAGAGGGTGAGGGAGTCTCGGAGAGTCTCGGAATGAGTCGGAACATCTCGGAATAATGATGGAAAGGCATGAACGTAACACTGGCGCCATTTGGTCCGAAAAAGAATATCAATCTTGATTCCTTTTTTGGTGGAAATTGGACTAATCTACCAGGCAAAATTCAACCTTTTTTTCCAGCGAGATATAGATTAGATTACCTCAAGTTTTTTGGGCGAGATTATAGATGAAAAATCTTATCTTTTAAGATTGGTTTTTTGATTGAAATGTTATTATTTTTTTTTTGGGCAAAAAAATATATTATTTATACAACGTTTTTTGCAACTAGTTTCGGCCTTTTTTTATCGAAACCTGCGGAGTGACTATGCTTTGAGGATCTTTTTTCCACATGTAACATCTTTACATGAAATTTTCACCCAATTTAGTAATGCAAAATAAAATTCCATTATGATTTAAGCCTAGTTACCTCATACAAAGTATTACAACTAACAGTACTAAAGTATAATAATACAGCAAAATGTAACTCAAACTATAGAGTAGCCATAGATAAACATAGATGTAGCGAGTAGTAAAGTGGAGGCAGTGGCAGTGGCGGATGCGAAAATTGCGTCGTTGGGGTGAGCAAAAATAGCGGTCCATAGACGTAGATAAAGTTGGATGTAGCGAGTGGGCAGCAGCAGCGGCAGATACAAAAATAGCATCATCAGACAAAGACAGCGGTCCATAGGCGCTGCTCTGGCTTTGATTGGAACAGGAAAAATACAATATAGGTACATATCACATACCAGGTGTCCAATCAAAGAGCCAACTTACTTGTTCACCACAATGGATAGAAAGTGTGTCGAAGGAAAAACTTCAAGTATGTAAATACTCAACGAATGTCATGGCCAGTGGTGAGAAACATACCAGCATGCAAGAACATCATTGCTAACTACTTTGAGGTCCTTCTAAAAGCATGTCAAAGGAAGAATTAAAATAATCAACTGTAAGAACATACCAAAGTCCAACAGTATTGTCACTAACTATTTTGAGGTTCTTCACAACATAAGACAGAAGTGAGACTGGAGCAGTGGAGAAGAGCTGTCAGGATGGGTGGGAGAACGAAACAAGCAGAAACAGGTGCCTGGCAAAGTTTTAAACGTGTCCATCACAAGATCTGTTTCTCTTAAGGGCAGGGTCAGCTTGGCCTTTCAATTTTTGCAACCACTCCAACTACTCACCCAGGGCCAATTCCTCCAACTTCCCTCACCAGGCCAAATGTCAACTACTCCAACTACTCTGGCAGGGCCAATGATTCCAACTCCCGTCACCAGGTCAAATGTCATCCAATTCTAACTACTCCAACAGGGCCAGTACTACTTCAAGACGGCCAATTACTCCAACTCCTCAGCCCAACTACTTCAAGCAGGCCAATTACTCCAACTCCCCTCAGTGGCCCAAATGGCAACTACTCCAATTCCCCTCAGTAGTCTAAATGGCAACTACTCCAAGTGGGCCAATTACTCCAACACCCCTAAGTAGCCCAAATGGCAACTACTCCAATTCCTCTGACAGGGCCAATTGCTCCAACTCCCCTCAGTAGCCCAAATGTCAATCACTCCAACTACTCCCACAGGGCCAAGTACTCCAACTCCCCTCACCAGGCTAAATGGCAACCCCTCCAACTACTCCAACAGGGCCAATTATTCCAACTCCCCTCACCAGGCTAAATGGCAACTACTCCAACTACTCCAAGGCCCAATTACTCCAACCCCCCTCCTCAGCCCCAATGCAAGCTACTCCAACTACTCCAACAGGGCCAATTACTCCAACTCCCCTCAGTAGCCCAAATGTCAACCACTCCCACTACTCCGAGAGGGCCAATTACTCCAACTCCCCTCAGTAGTCTAAATGGCAACTACTCCAAGTGGGCCAATTACTCCAACACCCCTAAGTAGCCCAAATGGCAACTACTCCAATTCCTCTGACAGGGCCAATTGCTCCAACTCCCCTCAGTAGCCCAAATGTCAATCACTCCAACTACTCCCACAGGGCCAAGTACTCCAACTCCCCTCACCAGGCTAAATGGCAACCCCTCCAACTACTCCAACAGGGCCAATTATTCCAACTCCCCTCACCAGGCTAAATGGCAACTACTCCAACTACTCCAAGGCCCAATTACTCCAACCCCCCTCCTCAGCCCCAATGCAAGCTACTCCAACTACTCCAAGGCCCAATTACTCCAACCCCCCTCCTCAGCCCCAATGCAAGCTACTCCAACTACTCCAACAGGGCCAATTACTCCAACTCCCCTCAGTAGCCCAAATGTCAACCACTCCCACTACTCCGAGAGGGCCAATTACTCCAACTCCCCTCAGTAGTCTAAATGGCAACTACTCCAAGTGGGCCAATTACTCCAACACCCTTCAGTAGCCCAAATGGCAACTACTCCAATTCCTCTGACAGGGCCAATTGCTCCAACTCCCCTCAGTAGCCCAAATGTCAATCACTCCAACTACTCCCACAGGGCCAAAATGTCAACTACTCCGACTACTCTGACAGGGCCAATTACTCCAACCCCCCTCCCCAGCCCAAATGTCAATCACTCCAACTAATCTGAGACACCCAATTACTCCAACTCCCCTCACCAGGGTAAATGGCAACTACTCCAACTACTCCAACCCCCCTCCTCAGCCCAAATGCCAACTACTCCAACTACTCCAACTCCCCAGTACAAATGTCAACTACTCTAACTACTGCGAGTGGGCCAATTACTCCAACTCCCATCAGTAGCTTAAATGGCAACTACTCCAAGTGGGCCAATTACTCCAACACCCGTCAGTAGCCCCAATGGCAACTACTCCAGCACCCCTCAGTAGCCCAAATTGCAACTACTCCAATTCCTCCAACAGGGCCAATTACTCCAACTCCCCTCCCCAGCCCAAATGTCAACTACTCCAACTACTCCGACAGGGCCAATTACTCCAACTACTCAAACTACTCCAGCACCCCTCAGTAGCCCAAATTGCAACTACTCCAATTGCTCCAACTCCTCTCTCCAGCTCAAATGTCAACTACTCCAACTACTCCGAGAGGGCCAATTACTCCAACTCCCCTCAGTAGCCTAAATGGCAACTACTCCAACTACTCCAATTACTCCAATTACTTCAACAGGGCCAATTGCTCCAACTCCCCTCCCCAGCCCAAATGTCAACTACTCCAACTACTCCAACAGGGCCAATTACTCCAACTCCCCTCAGTAGCCTAAATGGCAACTACTCCAACTACTCCAACTACTCCAGCACCCCTCAGTAGCCCAAATTGCAACTACCCAATTCCTCCAACAGGGCCAATTGCTCCAACTCCCCTCCCCAGCCCAAAAGTCAACTACTCCAACTACTCCAAGCTGGAAATCGCAACTACTCCAATTACTCCAACAGGGCCAATTGCTCCAACTCCCCTCCCTTGCCCAACTGTAATTACTCAAACTACTCTGACAGGGCCAATTAGTCCAACACCCGTCAGTAGCCCAAATGTCAACCACTCCAACTACTCCAAGCTGAAAATTGCAACTACTCCAATTACTCCGAGAGGGCCAATTGCTCAGATGCCAACTACTCCAACTACTCCAACAGGGCCAATTACTCCAACTCCGCTCACCAGGCCAAATGTCAACCACTCCAACTACTCCAACAGGGCCCATCATTCCAACTCCCCTCACCAGGCCAAATGTCAACTACTCCAACCCCCCTCCTCAGCCCAAATGCCAACTACTCCAAACTACTCCAACAGGGCCAATTACTCCCTTCTCCCCAGCCCCAATGACAACTACCTCAACTACTCCCACATTGCCAATTACTCCAACTCCAGTCCCACACCCAAATACCAACTGCTCCAACTTCTCTGACAGCATCAATTAATCTAACTTCTCTCCATGTTTTCCCTTTAAGTTTTCCTAAGTTCTGCCTTTAAGTTTCCTAAGTCATTCCCCTTGTTTCTATAAGGTTCTCCCTCAATTTCCCTTCAAGTTTGTTAATTTTTTGATTTAATTTTCCTAAGTTTTCCCTATATCCTTTTTCAGTCTTCCCTTTATATTCTCAAAGTTTTTGCTTTCTGTTTTTGTAAACTTTTCTTCCTTCTTCCTAAGTTTTCCTATTATTTTTCCTCTATTTACCCTTTGAATTATCTTTATTCCACTGCTTATTATATCTTTTTGGAATTTTCCAGTCTCCTCTGTTTCATTTAAACATTTCCTTACTTTTTCATTATTATTTGCTTTGTTCTTCAACTTATTGAAAGATTTTATAAACCCTATTTTCCTATGTTTTTCATATCTTTTAAACTAGGTGCCGTCTCAAATTTAATTGTGATTCTTCTCTTATGTGACTCCATCACACAATCTGATTTTCCTAAGTTTTAACCTTGTTGATATGGATTATGATTTACTAGGGGAATTCTTTCTTTAAATTGTTTCCCCTTGGATTTCCCTTTGTTTTTCCCCTATCTCATCTAATTACTCCCTATACATTTCCTAAGGTTCCTCCCTTATGGTTGCCATCTTCAAATCTTATTGAATACTCAAATTTCCATATGCTTTTGATAAGTCATACCTTTGAATAATCAATGTTTGCCCCCTTATATCTAAAACATATGAGATAAATCCTTTTCCTAAGTGCTGCATAGAGACTTCCTTTGTAACTCAACTAATGATAATCTTATATAATGCACCATTTCCCTAAGTTTACTACAATGATTCACTAAACTGCTCATCTTATTGATCTGTCATTTTTTGACAGTTTTTGATCTGAATTACATAAGTGGGGCTAACTTAGGGAACCCTGGACGCAGTGACCAGTGGTCGGGGACATTGGACGTGCAAGATATAGGACCTCCTGATTTTTCGTGGACAAAGATCCTAACAGACCTCTGTTTATCATCTTCGACTCGCTCAAAATATCCGGCGCCTGCCCCACTTGTTATGGATAGTACGCCTGAACTTGACTGGATTTTGGAATCTGGTCCTGTCCCTCGCCCCTCAGATCTCCTTAGGATCTACATAATCTGCTACGTCGTTGTCTTCAGACTCGGAACTTTGTCCAAAAACTTCCAATTCTCTTAGGCGGGTTTCATTTTCTCCAAAAAGACCTCGGAATCTTTGTCACACCTTCACCTCTTGTCTGTGAAGCCTCTTTTGACACAACTTCCAAAGCAAGTCAGCCACAAGTACGACTTCACCTACCCACTCCTACGTCTTCCAAATTTACTCACAACGCTCGTGGTCTTGCACAAGAAATCGAGACGGCTAATCACGATGCCAACAACGCCGAGTTTTCAACCATTGTGAATGACTTTCCTGTCCCTCCTAACCCTACACGCAGAACCCAGCCCAAATTAGACTTCTCAGAAAATACTCAACGCACCCCGTCCACAAAATATTTCTCATGTTCAACTACCCGACGTAACTAGGTTAACAAAAGCAGCCGATTCACCAGCCATGGGAGCATTCAAATATTCAATCGTTGTCTCTATACGTATCAAGTAATGAACCTCGGGATATCGAAGGTCCGTGTATTTTTTTTTCCGTTTGTCTCTTCCCTACTGACTCTTGTCTTTCTAGTCCATCTACTAACAACGATGAACATGATTCAAGACAAGCTTTCACATCTCGGACGAAAATGGCATCTCTCGTCGTCAAGTACGCGAACTCGAACATGAAATCGAGATGTGGAAAAAAGGCGTTGCGCAGGAGAGAACAAGGGCTCTTCAGGTTCTTCAGAGGGCGGGCGAGACGAGCAGTGGCTGATGCGAGAAGGAGTAGAAAGGACAAGGACACGTGATACGAGTATGAGTATGCAGGAGGCTGACACGTCAGTTCGAGATGAAGCGGCTGTTGAACAAAAGAAAGGTATGTCTACCCGTCAGGAATGGGATTCCATTTTCTTAAAGAATCAACTTTATTTATGATCATGTAGTTTAAAGTACTTTAAGAAGTACATACTACTTATACAACTACTTAAGAACTATAAAATCATGAAATCACCTTGGAAGCGGAGTGTTGTGAACTGTTCAAAGATGACAATCTTAAGAAATCTTTAATACTATTTCTTAAGAGTACTCTCAAAGCTCACCAGTGGACACGAGAATGCCATGGTTTGAGGTATGATCTTAAAGGAGTGTTTAAGAACAATTTCTTAAGATCAGAAGAATATCACAAACTCACATCAAAGACATCAATCTTAAGGAATTTTTAAGGAGGGTATTCCTTGCCTCTTTTGCACCTAGCGCCACTACAGCACACAAGTCAATCTTGAACCGAGAAGGTGCACCAACAATCTGTGAGTTGAAAGTCTGTTAGAGCCACCACACCAAGTGGTAGGCAGGGCTCAGGAGTGACAGACAGTGGATTGGTTGAGCCAATGTGGCGCAACGAGGTTGGAGGATGAAAGAAAGAAAGAAGCGAAGTGATGTTAGCGCCCATTTGCATCAACCATGTGATGGGTCAAAGCACCGCCGGCTGTTGTTGGACTAGGGCGCTCCGAAAATACAATAAGAGTCGGCATGGGCTTTGTCCGATCTTATTTTGTCCTTTCAAACAATAGAGTCCATTTGCTGCAGTCGTTGCTGCTGCTGAGCATAAAGTAGACAGAAGTACTTTTCAATGCTTGACCACCCGCGGGCCGCATCTCTCTTTCAACCCCCCTCCTGCCTATGTATCGTACAGCCTGAGGTATCATACTTGATGCAAAGTGATATCAAAGTGTTGTTATTAGGAACAGCTGGACCCACGTTACAGTAGCACTCGGAAATGACAATAAGTATCTCTTCAGCATGGGCCACCCTGAGTCACACCTTTTGTCTATTGTTTGAGCACTCCTTTGTCTTTTCAAACAATAGACAAAAGCATTATGAATGCTCAACCACTTGTTGAATTGCAGCTGCTTTCCCCCATCCCCATCCCCCCGGCCCCCTGCTTGTGAGGATAGTTCTTGGATTCAGGCCGGGCTTGCATGTGGTGACGTGGTCGGCGGCCAACATCATGAAATGTTGGGGAAGAGGCGGTGAGCTTCTTTTTGCTTGTATGCTTCTTATTGCTCTTAAGAACAATTTCTTAATGAATCGTTCTTAAGAAGCAAGTAAGATTTTTTCCTTAATGAATATTTGCACACAGGGGAATGACTTGTTAACAGCATTGATCTTAAGGAAATTTCTTAAGAATTAAAGAAATAAGTAAAGGATGTCCAGAAATAAAGTATCTTAAGAAATATTTGGTGTGAGGAAATACTACAGGCGACATTAAATACTTAAAGCATGACTTAAAGAATACTCAAAGAATACTTATAGGTTTTCTTAAAGTATATGATCATAAATAATGTTTATTCTTTAAGAACAATTGCATCCCACTGTACTACCCGTTCCTTTTTTATGCAATGTTTTAACTGTAACTTTCTGCTCTGGGATCTCTCCGTTCTCACCTATCTCGTCTCACTAGCAATACTCACCAACATCTCATTGACCTCCGATCGTCGCGCAAATCCGACGTTTCGAATATACGTGCACTGGAAGTCAAGATGGCAGAGATTAATCATCTTAAGGAGGCTGAGAGACTTGCAGGTGAGATGGAAGTGTTGAGAGTCGTTGAGGAGGGGTTGAAGGAACCAATAAAACATCGGACCGGAATCAAATGGGATACGCGTTCGAGGTCGGGTTGCGATTACATACCGGATTAAGTATTCTTGCTTTGGCAAATAATTTTCGGAAGGTACGGCTTAAGTATTCGATCTCAGGAGTCGGGCTCAGACCATGCTCTCTTGCAAAGAAATGAACTATTCATCAAACACAGGAACCAACCATCGCGCACGCTGCTGGTCTGACTTTTGGTAGTAGCTGGTGGTATAAGCCCTCAAGTTGGGGGTAGTCTCGGGAGTGTACCAAGCTTAGAACCAACGGTTCAAACGTTCAAGATTGGCGTGGATTACCGTTTGCTTTGGCTCGTCTTGATTTTGTTACCCAGTTACCAGTTTTGTGATCCTGATTGTGGACAAGGCTTGATATATACGTGAATCTGTGACTAGGCTGCCCTCGAGAAGGTTGTTGCCTTGGAGCTACTAGTATCTGCCTTGAACCTTTACACCTTGGAGAGCTAAATTGTTGAACGTTTGACATCTTCACTCGCACTTTGGCTCTCGTTGTTATGGAGCCAGTTGAACCAAGGGAGCCAGGAAAAAAATCACATGAAGTTCATATATTGATACATCATAGAGGCATTCCGTTGGGGAAAAGCTCCTTAAAAGACCAAAATAACGGCTTTCAGCTGAGCAACATTGGGATGATTTCTGTATTACCAAGTATGGGAACTAATGATCAGTAAGATACTTGAGGAAGCTACACAAAAGGTAATAATGATTGAGTAAAAATTGGCTTTGACAGGGCACTTCACAATCTCAGTGGTTAAGGATTTGTAAGTATCAAGAGCTGGCCAACTGTGTCTAAAGCAGATGCACAAAATATAATGCAAGAGCGGCTAGTTGAGTAAGATACGTCTTGTTCAAGCTGTGGGTACACACAGGATGAGTACAAACAATCCTTTAGAACAACTATGCGCAACATACCTGCGAGGCTGGCGATGTTCCGATATTCAAGAACTCCTGTAGTTTGAATACAAGGAGTATTGAATCAATAATGCTCTCAATAATCTAACAGCACCCTTGGTAAGCTCCATCCTACCCCACTGACATGTACTATGTCCAATGCAGAATTATGTTTCCTTATCGCTGCATCTACATGTTCCCACTGGGATGATTGTGAGAAATGTAGGTCTGTAAATTCAGTATCAGGACCATTAAATGTGTTGCGGTTCTCCCGGGCATTCGATTAATCTACTTATGTCATCTCATCTGAATTGGCAGCATTTTTGGTGGTGCAGCTTCAGTGACACCGTTATATGGTCCGTTTACGCCGCCCGCCGGGAACATAAAGTGGGCCTAGGGTTTGCTTTGCTCTCTACTACATTGAACAAACAGAAAGCCTTTCGGTACGTTTCAGTCAAGATAGTGCAGCCCTTGCTGCCGAACTCAGTGGTTCAACTCACTCATTAAAAAGTATCAGACTATCATGCGACTTCTTCAAATTACCAATACAGACCCAGAGCTCATCTACTTTGCAAATGAGCTGGAGATACCAAATTATGTGATCCTCTCGCACGTATGGGGAGACGAGGAAGTGACATTTCAAGATATTCAGGATCCGTTGAAGAGAAAGGACATGAAAGGGTGGTCCAAGGTTGTGGGAGCGTGCAAGCAGGCGCGCAGTGAAGATTGGGAATATATCTGGATTGACACCTGCTGCATTGATAAATCGAGCAGTGCCGAGCTCTCAGAGGCCATCAACTCGATGTACAGATACTACAGGAAAGCAGAAGTTTGTTATGCTTACCTGACAGACATGCAAAATGACCATCTTGGCCGGTCCTTCGACCTGAACTTCCGGATGTGTAGATGGTTTACGAGAGGATGGATGCTCCAGGAGTTGATAGCGCCGCCAACAGTTTTCTTCTTCACAAATGAGTGGATGAAGATTGGAACGAAGGCGAGCCTGCAAGAGACAATCACAGATATTACTGGGATCCCATCGGAGGTTCTGCTGTCACAAGATGGTCCGAGTGAATGCAGTATTGCAGCAAGAATGTCTTGGGCTGCTGGAAGGGAGACAACACTGTTGAGTGTATATAGTGATAGAACACTTACTGCTTACATAAGCGATGTCCCACGCTCATATTCCGTCTCTAAACTATGTACTTTTATAGTAATCTTTCGTTACCATGTTGATATCTGCTCTAGTTTACTTTTTGGCTTTCATTTGTTCAGTTTGCAAGATATTTTCTCAGTTTGAGTGGTGACTGTTGAAAATATCTATGCGCGCACAATTGTGGACACCCATTTTCACGCCTCATGCGTTTCAGTACAAATAGAACCAAATAACTACCTATTCCTTACTTAGTTAGAAAGAGTCCAAATCAATATTCACATATCTTTGATTCAGTTCATTGTTTGCTGTCTATTGGAGTACTGAGGAACTATAAGGCTATTAGTACAACACTATAGTCATTATACTGAGCATAACAACGCTGTACTAAGACGGGTATCACACTGCTTGGGTTAGCTGAAGGGCGCTCCAGTGTGTTTAACTTCAACAAGTGCAGTTTCCTCCAACAGGTTATGGGCCCCGTGTTCTAACTGTGCATTTCGTTGTTGTGTTCTTGTTACCTCTTTACTTGTGCGCTCCTCAATAGTTCTATACTATTGTTGTCTTTCTACACTATCAATTGGCTCAGTTGGCTTGTTGGCTCAGTTGGCTATTATCACTATGTCTTTCACTTCTACCACTTCCAACCCATCTTTCAAAGTTCTTACCAAGGACAACTACAATGATTGGGTTGGTAATATGAAGGCATCTCTGATGTCTCAAGGTTTATGGAGACTAGTATCTGGCAAAGAGGCTAAGCCCTCAGATCCAGCTCTGTTGGACAAGTGGGAAATTAAAGCTGAAAAGGCTGCTGGCTTGATTTTTCTTGCTGTCAGCTCGCCTCAGCAGGTGCCTATTAAGGCATACCAAGAGGATCCCATTGCTATGTGGAGCATTCTAGAGAAACAGCATGTGTCAAAGAAGCCTGGTGCTAGGTTTAATGCCTACAATGCACTTTTCACTATCACAAAGCTGGCTGATGAATCTCTCATGGACATGGCCTCTAGAGTGGAAGCTGCTATGGCTGACATTCAAAATCTTCGACCCACTGTTGCTCCTATTGTCTCTGGATCCACTGGCTTCACACTGGACTCACTTGACTCTGAGCTTCAATCTATGGCTCTCATTCGTGCACTCCCTGAGGAGTATAAACATCTATCATCCAACCTGCTTATGCAAGACAATCTTGACAAAGACATGATTCTTGCTGCTTTCCTTGCTGAACAGCAGAATCAAGCTCATGCTGAGCAGTCTGTCAATCGAGCGCAAGCAGCACAGTCTGCACAACAGAAGAAAAAGGGTGGCAATAGTAGATATCCCCCTGTTAGGAATGGAGATCCTAAAAACTTCTGCAGCCATTGTGGGGCAAAGGCGCTCCACTGGCCTGAGGATTGTCCTAACAATCCTTACAACAAGAAAAAAGGCATCAAGGCCAATAAGGCCAAGGTTACAGAGGTGGAGGAATCTGAAGGAATGTCGGAAAATGCTGGCTCTGCTAGTGCAAGTACTCTTAATGGACTATCTTCTTCACATTTTGCTGATACTTTGGAATGGAATACAGACACAGGCGCCACTTCTCATATGACACCTCATAAACACTGGATTCGAAACTACACTCCTCACAGAGTGCCTATTCGTCTTGCAGATCATAATGTAGTGTATTCAGAGGGGATGGGCGACGTTTTATTTACTCCTATTGTTGATGGCAAAGAAGTTAGACAAGTTTTATTTTCTCGAGTTTTACATGTACCGGCTCTTAATAACAATCTCCTCTCAGTTCTTTACTTGACCAAGCATAAAGGTTTTACTGTACAAATTCTTAGAGATACTATGGAGTTCTCACTTAATGGTTCTGTCCTGTTCACTGCGTCAGTTAATAATAAATCGGTTGGTTACCTTAATGGACACACTATTAGTACAGTAGCTGAGTTTGCAAACGTCGGTTCAACTCTACCTCTTGACCTTGAGCTGTGGCATCGACGCTTCTTTCACTACAATCTGAGTGATGTTAGCAAGCTGTCTAGAAATGGTATGGTTGAGGGCTTTAAACTCGATTCTAGTGCAAAGCCAGACCCAGTATGTGAACCATGTCTTGGTGGAAAGATGCATGCCAATCCCTTTCCTAGTAGCGATACTCGTGCTGGTGAAGTTCTTGAACTTGTTCATATGGATGTACATGATACTGGTGTTGTTTCGCCTTCTGGCTACCGCTATTGGATCCCCTTTATATGCGACAAATCACGCTTCAGAGCAGTTGCACTACTCAAAAAGAAGAGTGAAGCATTTGGTGCATTCAAGCAGTTTAAGGCCTGGGCGGAAAACTCTACTGGTAAAAAGATCAAGGTGATCCGTCATGACAAAGGTGGTGAGTTTATATCCAAAGAAATGGAACAGTTCTTGAAAGATGAGGGGATTGAGGTGCAGAGAACAGCCCGGAATCGACCCCAGCAGAATGGAGTTGCTGAACGGCTTAACCGGACATTGGCTGAATTACTGACTGCTATGCTACTGGAATCGGGTTTACCAAAGACATTTTGGGCTGAATGCCTGGCTGCGCTTGTTTATGTGCTTAATCGATGCCCAACGTCTGCTGTCCCAGGTGTCACTCCTTTTGAAGTCTGGTATAAAGTCAAGCCAAAGGTTGACAACTTGTGTGTCTGGGGATGCATTGCGTATATTCATGTTCAAAAGGACAAGCGGCCACATTTTGGTTCACACATGGAAAAGTGTGTGTTCATTGGGTATCCTGAGGGAGTTAAAGGCTGGAAGTTCTGGAATCCGGTCACTAAAAAGGTCATTATTAGCAAACGTGCAGAATTTGATGAAAGATTCATGTATGGATCCAAGTCACCTAATCAGCCTACCCTTTGTCGAGACTACATTCCTGTGACTCCTCCGGAACCATCTGCTACTCCCAATCCATCTAGTACCTCTAATGATCTATTCACACCTCCTGCTTTTTCTGATGAATCGGACTCTGAACCCGCCTCTTCTGATGAAGATGATGTGCCTCCCCTTAATGCACCTCCTGCTCTTGCTCCCACCCCAGAACCCAAAATACCTGTGACTGACGAGGATGAATCTGATGAGCAACCCATTGCTGTACGTCGCCCTGCGCGTGCTCGTAAACCTCCTGGTAGATGGTGGGAAGTCAAACCTGCTTCTAAGGGCAATGCCCATAATGAGTCTGATGAATACAATGGAGATGTAGAGGAACATGGACATGCTGCTAACGGTGTAGAACCTCGAAATTATCGAGACGCTATGCGCAGTCCAGAAGCCTTTAAGTGGGAAGAAGCAATGGACGATGAGATTGCTGCTCATCTGGCTAATCAGACTTGGGAAATTGTTGACTTGCCACCAGGAGAGAAAGCTATTGGGTCGACTTGGGTATACCGTATTAAGCACAAGGCTGATGGCTCTATTGAACGCTTCAAAGCACGCTTGTGTGCTCAAGGCTTCAGCCAAAGACCTGGATTCGACTATCTCGAAACCTATGCTTCAACTCTCCGCTGGTCCTCATTACGCATTGTACTTGCTCTTGCTGCTATTGATGATATGGAGCTTCGCTCTGTTGACATCTCACATGCGTTTATTAATTCTGACATTGACACAACTATCTACATGAGACAGCCCGAGGGTTTCAAGCAAGGTGGACCAGAGAAAGTTTGCAGGCTAAACAAGTCCCTATATGGGTTAAAGCAGTCGCCCCGTCTTTGGAGTGAGAAACTCTGTGGTGTGTTAGCCAAGTTGGGCTTCAACCGCCTGGAGTCTGATCCATGTGTTTATCTATTTAAACGCGGTAACCTTAAAGTGATTGTTCCAGTTTGGGTAGACGATATCACTCTTGCTTGTAAAGACTCTGGTGTTATAGATCAATTTGTCCATGATCTAGAGAAAGAACTTAAACTCCGTGACTTGGGCAGTACCGACTTCTTACTTGGCATGGGAATCAGACGAGACCGCCAGAACCGAAAACTATATCTTAATGCCCGGCAATACATCCTCCGTAAACTCGATGAATTTGGCATGACTGATTCCAAGCCTGTGCGCACTCCCATGAATCCCACTGTGACACTCTCTAAAGCGGACTGCCCCCAAACACCAGAGGAGAAAGAAGAGATGATCAATGTCCCCTACATGTCGGCTGTTGGCTCCCTATTGTTTCTGGCCATGATCCTTCGTGTCGACACAGCTTATGCATGTGGTGTCTTGACTCGTTTCAACTCTAATCCTGGATACGCTCATTGGATTGCTGTTAAGCATTTGTGGCGTTACTTGAAAGGATCTCTTGACTATGAGTTGGAACTAGGGCCAGATCCTGATGCCCCCGATCTGATCACAGCTATTGGTGATGCTGACTTGGGTGGCAACAAAGACAATGGGAAGTCAACAACTGGATACATCATAAAGGTTGGATCAGGTGCTGTTAGCTGGAGTAGTAAACTACAACCTGTGGTTACTCTATCCTCTACTGAAGCCGAGTTTGTGGCTTCAAATGCGGTGGGCAAAGAAGTGTTGGCAATACGTTCTCTTCTCAATGAGCTTGGGTATAAAGTCGCTTCTCCTACCATTATCCACACCGACAACCAATCATCCATTCAGGTTGCTAAAAACCCTGAACATCACGGCCGAATGAAGTATCTTGACAGGACTTTCTACTGGCTCAGAGAACAAGTTGTACATGGGAAGCTTACACTCTCATATTTGCCCACTGAGGATAATCCGGCCGACCTGCTCACAAAGGCCCTTGCCAAACCAAAGGTGGAAAAGTTCCGATCTTTGATTGGACTTGTGAAGCCAAACCTTCCTAGTTGAAGGAAATACTATGTTGGGGGGTTGTGTTAGTGATTGACTTGTGCTGGATTGCAAAAGTGTTCAATCAGGGGGTTGTGTTGAGTGTATATAGTGATAGAACACTTACTGCTTACATAAGCGATGTCCCACGCTCATATTCCGTCTCTAAACTATGTACTTTTATAGTAATCTTTCGTTACCATGTTGATATCTGCTCTAGTTTACTTTTTGGCTTTCATTTGTTCAGTTTGAGTGGTGACTGTTGAAAATATCTATGCGCGCACAATTGTGGACACCCATTTTCACGCCTCATGCGTTTCAGTACAAATAGAACCAAACAACTACCTATTCCTTACTTAGTTAGAAAGAGTCCAAATCAATATTCACATATCTTTGATTCAGTTCATTGTTTGCTGTCTATTGGAGTACTGAGGAACTATAAGGCTATTAGTACAACACTATAGTCATTATACTGAGCATAACAACGCTGTACTAAGACGGGTATCACACTGCTTGGGTTAGCTGAAGGGCGCTCCAGTGTGTTTAACTTCAACAAGTGCAGTTTCCTCCAACAAACACGTGTAGAAGACAGGGCGTACTCGCTGATGGGAATTTTTGGTATTTACATGCCGCCAATCTACGGTGAAGGAGAGCATGCCTTCATCAGGCTTCAGGAGGAGATTTTGAAGGTGTCCAATGATCACACAATCTTTGCCTGGAAGACAAAGTTGCCATCTATCGGGGGTATACTTGCCACCAGTCCAGATGTGTTTGAAGAAAGTGGTGGGTATATGCATCTGAGTCTTTGGTCCAACCCCAAGCAACAGCCATTTTCAATGACAAATATGGGCTTACTAGTCCACCTTCCTCTCTTACCCATATTACCTGTCATCGATGATAAGCCACAGTTTCTGGCTCTTCTGAACTGCGAATCAATTTGGTCAAGGCATCTGGCCATTCTCGTGAAGACATCAATAATTAATGAGAACCAGTATGAGAGGATTCAAACAGACAAGCTTCTTGAAGATCTTGAAATATGGGCCAAGTGTGGAGAAATTGAGCAGAGCCCACAAGAGCTATTGTTTGAGGCGTGGGCATCCCAGGATCTTTCATCTTTCAGGTCACATAATCACTTCAATTCTAACCAGATAGCAGTCTTCTATTCTGGTGGTCAGGGAATTGAGCCCATAATGGCAAACCCCTTCAACGCAGACCTTCCCGTTACCGCCAATACCACTGATCCTGCAGAACATAGGATGGGAGTTTTCACACTGGACCATGATCATTTTCCCCAGACCTTCCTCTTTAGAGATGACCAGACCTGCCAGCAGTTTGTTGTTGTGGCTGGAATTTCTATCAGCGGCATTTGGTTGGACCTTGTTATCCTTGGTTCCGAAATACTCAGTCTTGATGAAATCCGGCAGCCTTACAGTAATGGCAAGGTACAGCGGAAGAATCTTGACAGGATGTTGAAACTTCTGACAGATACTGTAGTCGTCCTCATTGAGGCACGTCGTCAGTACCAGAGTGGACTTAATGATACCTGCTATGTCCTCAACGTCCGCATTGTCGACAATTCTTATCCCCAAGTAGCTCCAGCCATCCTTCCTGGCATTGGCACTTCTTATGCTTTCCATGTATCCTTCTCCGGCGCAATCAATGCTGGTTTCTCCCTACTGGATATAAGTATACCCCGACAATGCTTGGGAGAAACGGAGCAATGATAGCATGAATCTTTTCTTGAATGATGCCAATATCGCAGGCACCCTCTGTTTTCAACACTTGCAAGTGTGGGCCATCGCGCCAAGTGCGTGGCAGGTACAAGTCCTGTATCTAGTTCATTGCAAATCAAGTTGGCATGAGCATACTGGCGGAATTTCACAAGTGAGCTTCCAGAAGGGCCCCTTCTACCAGTGCAACTGCATGGTCAGATCAATCTGGATGGCTGTGAGACTACTTATTTGGTTAGAGGTATGTGTAATGAGATACAGTCTGGACAAGTGTTTATCCAAGAACTCTATACAGCCTGTGTTGAAACCCTTTGAAGTCTATTTTCCAACTCAGCGAGGATAGCAATGAACAATGAGCTATCCTCAATTTGTTCTTTGTTGACTTGTCAATTGGAGTAGAAACATTACAGCGCATACTAGCCCATTGATCCTCTGCATCCGCATGGATAGAAAGTTATGCTTCCAGCAGCACACACAAGGCGAAATGAGAAAACGAGAAACAGAGTTGATTTAACAATGGAATATTGAGGGCCCCCAGTGAACATTGATCAGGCGGAACAGGCTCAAACAGGTGCCAAATGGGCAGAAATGGGCACTGCCAAGATTCACTCAATATCGCCCAAAAATGCTCATTACTTGAGGTACTTTCAGTATCTTTCAGAACACTGCATGACAATAAGCAAAAATGAGTAGATATAGGTGGGCTTGAGCTCGTTAAGCTCAATTCTCTCTCAATCAAATGGTAAATTTCATTTGATTTCAAGCTTGAGTGAGTGGAAACAGGCCCAGATACCAGTACAGTACTACATGACACAGGCTGTATTCCACAATGCCTTGTAAACAGACCTAAGTAATTTTGAGTCATATGATAGCATATAGGTAGGTACAAGACTCACTAGAGATCCAGAACCTGCGGTACAAAATAGCGTCAGCGGCTGTGGAACTGTCTGGTGTCCTTCTAGTCATGCAGTTGTGCTATTGACTTTGCATGAAAGCTGGTCAATGGCAAACTATGATGGTGGAATAATGACATACTGTCCATTGAAACAACTTGAGCCAGCCATGGTAGAGGAGTTTTTGAGGAAAAATTCGCAATGATTCAGAGGTCCAAGATCAATAAGAGATGAATTTGATGCTCGGTAATGCTAAAAAGATCTTCCAGGTCAGGTAGATCGCCAAAAATGATCAATAACACACCTCCCAGCCCAATTTCCATGCCAATTGTCCCAGAGCCTTGAAAAAAAGGTGCCCAAGTTGCAAGTTTGGATCCTAACTGGCAGAAACAGCAAAATGACCGTCAAATAAGGCTAGAAAAGCTACAGTAAGTCCAAATAATAGATGGTATACACCATTACACACCTTTTCTCATTGAATTTCCTTACCAAATACATGACTTGGAAAACTTGTTCTATCAGACTTGTGTACTTTATCAATCTTTATCACACATCATAAAGAAATTGGAAGTCGTAAGAAGCTTGTTGAATTAGGTCACTTGTATATAAGCTAGGTACTTTGTACTATCATTCCTCAGCCAAAAATCACAAGTTAAACGAGTTACAAGCTATACCAGTTATTGCACACTTTTCCGAGCTTTCCTTAAGTCTTTCTTTGTTCCTTATTCTCACCATTCTGTCTGATACCGGCCAACTCGGCTTGGTCCTTACCTCGGACATATCTCGGACCATTCTCACGCTCATACCTCGGTCTGACTTCGGTGATTTCTAGCACTTTACTTCCTTTCCTTCTGGGACAACCTTGGTGGTGTGTTGGGGTGTTGCTAATAGCTTCACTGAAGTCCCACTGTTTCCTTGGCCTTGTAGTCTATTCCGGATATCATTCCCACGATCCTGACCTTGCCTTTCGGCCCTACACATCGGCTCCGCTTCTATTCCGGCCTAGGTTGCACGACCTTGTCAGAGGGTAATTAAAGCATTTTGAGCTGGTGACCATGAAGCAACAAGATAACTGAATGCCTCTTGGCACAACACACAAGGGCCTTGTCAAGAGCGTCAAACACATACATTTTCTTCCACTGACTGAGACTCTAACAGTGTAAAAGTTGCCAGAGAAGCAAGATAGCATGTGAGTGCAGTATTCTCTAAAGGCAAAGCAGCTGGAATAGGTTCAGGATTCCCCAAAGGCAAAACAATCAAGATAGGTTCAGGGTACATAGTACATGACTACTGTTATGACCCGGATCTAAATCCTATACACCCAATCTTTTTTCTTCTGTAACCAACTATGAACACTATCATTAATACTTCTACTTAACATTTTACATTCATTAGTTATTCAACACCATTTGGGTTAATGCTGCACACATTCTTCCAGAACACCAGAATGATCTTTAACAGTCACTGCACAGTCTGCACAGTCATGACATCATTCTAGCTCCACAACTATGATGTCATCTTGCTACTCCACAATCATGATGTCATTCCATTGCTCCGCAGTTATGATATCACATCACTGCTCCACAGCTATGACATCATTGCATAGCCTCTTTACATCAATGACTCAATATCAGTCATTGCACAGCCAGATATCTGAGTCAACTACGGTTCCGCATACATGACTCAATATTAGTCATTGCACAGCAGTACATAGTCAGACTGACTCATCCGCAGTATTTCCGCAGTTATGACTCAAATCTAGTCATTCCGCAGCATTTCCTAACTAGTACACATTGCACAGTATATAAGTAGTCTAGATTTACCAATGTACGTAGACGTATTATTTTTTCTTAAATCCAAACCCCCACTTGTTTGCTGTTATCACTTGTGTGAATCACCAGACCAACTCATTGTATATTGTTGAGCTATCTCCAAGTTACAATACACATTTATACATCTTGTTGAGCTAACTCCAAGTTGTATCCACTAACATTCACCTGTTGAGCTATCTCCTAGTGAATACTTCTTTAATTGCCACTTGTTGAGCTATCTCCGAGTTGCAACTTCCTATTACTTGTTGAGCTATCTCCAAGTATTAGACATCACACTCACTATTACTTGTTGAGCTATCTCCGAGTACTAGACACCACACTCACTATTACTTGTTGAGCTATCTCCAAGTACTAGACACCACACTCACTATTACTTGTTGAGCTATCTCCGAGTACTAGACACCACACTCACTACTACTTGTTGAGCCATCTCCGAGTATTAGTTCTGATTCATATTACTGCTTGTCGAGCCATCTCCAAGGGTAATCTTATTATTATTTGTCGAGCTATCTCCAAATAATAACTTCTGTGAGTTTTGCATTACAAACTAGTTACTAACTTTACTTGAGCCTAGTTGTTTGAGTATATATTTTTTGCCTAGCGATTTCAACGAACAGAAAGGCTTGCGCTATAATCTCATTAATTTCTCTTATCATTTTTACTGCCAAGTTACGTACTGTGAAGGTTTGGACGAGACTATTGATCGAGTCATAACATAATAATACGTCTCCACCCGCCCCCATGAATGTCTACACAAACAACTAGATCATACACCCAGATTGGGTCTCACCAATTTGTTCAAGGATCTAATATCCCCACCTTTCCAATTGGTTTTAATGCTCCAGGATATACACTGGGACAACACAATACTAATGTTGGAAATACAAACCGGGGGTCACCCACTACTATTTCAAATGGTGAATTTGTAGTAATGCAGAGAATTCACATTGGATCAAAGGGTTCAAATTTAACGGAAACTGTGGTTCAAGAAGTTAGAATGCCACCTACTGCACAAATTGCACAGATATTTGCTTGTCATGATGACCGTTCCACCAGTCATTTAGTTGATAATGGTTCGCGAGGACAACAGCAGCAAATGCCTAATTTTGTAGCAAGTGCACCTCTACCTTTTTTACATCATAGCCATTCTGCACAATTTGATACACACAAATCTCAAAGTGGAGAATCTACACGGCAAAGCAGGAACATTGTTCAGTTCTCAGAACCAGAACAAAGTCCTTCACTTACCTACCACTCATCATCTGCACCAGCAATTACTAGAGCCAAACAGGCAACTGGGAGTACAACAACTAATGGCCAAATGTCTTCTGTACTATCAAGTCAAAGACAAATTGAACCTATTAGAAGATCTCCATTGTCTTTAGTCCCTGAGGAAGGGCAAGAGCATTCCATGACTCATAGTAATCCACATCATAAATCTCTCTCTCACCATTCTCAGTCAGATCACAGTGCTGGAAGTGTTGTTAGGAGTTTAAATCACTCACAAGGGCATGAACAAGCACCTGTTCAATTGCAAGGTTTACAGCCAACTATATCTGCTCAGAATCATCCATTACCAAGTGGATCTTTCCAAAGTTCAGTAAAACAAGGCTCATACAAGTCAAACAATACTGTACCAGTTCTGAACCAGTTTCAAAATGAACAAATACAATTTGACAGACTCAGCCAGCAATGCCAAATATTTTTGGAGTCATTAGGCTATAGAAGCAGTAATGCTCAGCCATGGCAATGGATCCAACAGTTGACAAGACTAGGTCATAGAGAACTTGCATCATTAAGCCCAAACCTGTATCAAAGGATGTCAGAAGAAAGAAATACTCAAATTCTAACACACCTATACACTGAGATACAAAGGGATGAGGTTCAAGCTCTACTGAGGGCAAGGAGTAATATGAGTGTTGAATTAGCACCTTCTCTTCATACAAGCCAATGAGCCAAAGGACAGGAAAATGCACAAGAAAATGCACAAAGTGCTCACACACCTGTACAAAACACAGGAAATGTGGTAGAAACTCATCCTCAACACAGTGTAGAGGAATCTAGGGCTCACTCACCAAGCCCTCAGATTGTCAACAGGCTATCTATGTTACAACCTGTGATGCACATGTCGTCAGCACCAGATCCTGTTGAAAAAGTGGAGCAAGGAACAAGGAATGACAACCAAGTTATTCACTCTGCAACTCTACCTCAACATGATGAATTAGCACATACTGGTAGTAGTCAGGCGCTACTTGATCGAGGGCAAAGAAATGCCAGCCTTATGAGCAGAAAACAAAATTTTGTAATGTCTACAAAATCTGAACAAGCTCAAGCTACAAGTCAATGTTTATTTCTTGAAGCCCAACCAATAGATCCAACGCCACTATCTGCAGAAAATAATCATGTTCCACAGACTCTCATTCATGAACCTTTAGGTTTGGACTGGGCTGAGCAAGCACATGATTTTTTGCAAAGCAATAATGATTATTCTTTTGTCTCACACAAAGGCAGGACACAAAAAGTCTCAAAAGGAGCCTCACCATTGTTCCCACTAGCATATGGTCCAGAAATCGATAACTTTGTACAAAATGACTGTCATACTGCTCAAAATATGGTTTTGGATCAGGATAGCCCACCAAACAATCATACATCACAAGCTCAACAACAGAGGGCCACCACGCTGACTCCAAGAGCTTCTAGAATGAATCAAGACAATTCTAGAAACGATAATGTTAATAAGATGTCAGTAGTACTAACCACTTGGGTCACTCCAGAGGAGTATGACCAAAGACAAGGAAAAGGAGCTTGTACTTACTGTGAAAAGATAGGCCACTTTGCCCACCACTGCCCACAACAGCATGAACATGTGTCAGGTCAAGCTGCATTTATTGAAACTTCCAGAAAAATACCCAACAACATTATAATTGAAGTTAAAGATGAAATTTGGGATATTGATGGCACACTCTTGTAGGAATTTGGACTGGAATATTTGCAAGTGCCTCCGTGTACGAACCTGAACTGACTCATATGGACTGGAGTCGTAATGTGTCAATATTGCATTGACTCATTTGTAGTACATAGTTACTGTGCATTGAGTCATTGACTGTGCATGACTGTGCAATGATTCTAAATGACTCATAATGACTTGCCTGGACTTATAGCAAGTCAATTCCCTTATATAGTGTAGTATACAGTTGTATAGTATATAAGTACCTAGTTTTATGGAATGAGACCCCATCGGGTTGTTGACCCAGGGCTTTACCCATCTCTACCCTCTGGTGTGCTTTTGTCCCCACATTTGGAGGATGAGCGTAGCTTGTATTTGAGTTTTTCCCCCTTTTACAACAACACAACCCGATACCACCCTTGTAACTTGCAGCCTTTGTACAGTGTGTGCATTGACTGGACCTGGAACCTTTGACTGTGCAGGTAGCACAATTAAAGCCATAACTGAAGTGGATATTGTACAGGTAGTACAACCACTGCACCCGTAACTGAAGTGGAGATTGTACAGGTAGTACAACCACACCGTAACCCCGGATTGCACAGAAAGTGTGCAACAGCGTAACCGTAACCCCGGATTGCACAGAGAGTGTGCAACACACGTAACCATATTACCGTAAGGATTGTACAGGTAGTACAACAGAGGTAATATTACCGTAAGGATTGCACAGGTAGTGCAACAGAGGTAACCGAAACCGAAACCCCCGGATTGCACAGGTAGTGCAACAGACGTAACTCGAAACCCATCCAGATTGCACAGGTAGTGCAATAGTAGCTGGACCGTAACCGTAACCCGCAACTGCACAGGTAGTGCACTGTACCGAAATTGTGACTCACATTGACTCACCGAAACCGCAACTCACTTTGACTATTGCCGTGGGAAATTGGAATTCCCGGAACCGAAATTTGATCTTGTGACCGCAAACCCGCAACGTATAAGTAGCACTTGTTGTGTTCTGCACCCCAGCTGAACCCCGAAATTTGGAACCCATATTGAATTGTAATCATGGCTTCTACTACACCGCTACGTTTTACACTATTGAATGTCCCGACCTTGAGAAGGAAAGCAAAGCTCACTATGCCGATGATATTGACTTTGCATGGTAGAATTTTTATTCTTACCAACTTATGAATCAGGGGGTGTTAAAACATACCTGATATTCTTTTGTGTGTCTATTAATTTTTATTGTTGTACACTTTGACACTTGAGGGGGTGTGTAGGAATTTGGACTGGAATATTTGCAAGTGCCTCCGTGTACGAACCTGAACTGACTCATATGGACTGGAGTCGTAATGTGTCAATATTGCATTGACTCATTTGTAGTACATAGTTACTGTGCATTGAGTCATTGACTGTGCATGACTGTGCAATGATTCTAAATGACTCATAATGACTTGCCTGGACTTATAGCAAGTCAATTCCCTTATATAGTGTAGTATACAGTTGTATAGTATATAAGTACCTAGTTTTATGGAATGAGACCCCATCGGGTTGTTGACCCAGGGCTTTACCCATCTCTACCCTCTGGTGTGCTTTTGTCCCCACATTTGGAGGATGAGCGTAGCTTGTATTTGAGTTTTTCCCCCTTTTACAACAACAACTCTTGCGGAGGAATGCAAAAGGGGATGGATAAAAGGACATCGACCAGATAAACATCCTAGCATCTCAATAACCAGATGCTCATAGTCACAATGATTACACCCCAATAACTCTGCTTGCAACTCAAGTGGAAACATCACCAGAAATTATTTCCATGATTTTAACCCACCTCAATACATCTATCTGCAGAGCAAAATCAATTAACAGATTTTTGCAGATTTTATCCAATATCTATGCCTCACCTTTCACCAATGATTGTAAATGAGATTATTGGTCAAATAAGCCCAATTATGCCTTGAATTATGCCATATACTCCGACTCTATAGAAAGCAATGCACCATGTATTGTGCTACTGAGAGTTCTCACCAGAAAAAACCACAAAGAATGTCAACGCTACCCCAATAATCTCTGACCAAATGCCACTAGTTATAGCAGATAGTGTGCCCAGAAACTGAAGAAAAAAACATCAGGAAATGAACAAGCTTTGAAAGACATGTAAAAGTGCTGAATGAGAAGAGGAAAGGAAGAAAGTTCTTGGACGATTTGATGAGTTTCAGACCAACCTAAGATGAAACAGCTATATCATACCCGCTTTTTCATCTAATAATACATCTCATCAATATCGCATCAAGTCATAACTTGGTCATAAAATAATAAAACATCTCCAATTCTCGCCACTTGGACAACTTAAATACCAGATTGGTATTAATGCTTACTGAAATGCATGGATCTGTGTCCAAGACGCAGATACTACAGTGACAAGTTTCAAGTTCAGGAAATGAAATGTCCGAAAGTCCACTATTCCCATAAAAATCATCAATCAGACGGCACCAATTGACATCAAAGCCACCATCAAATCACTGATATGCAAACAGCTGTATGCAATCAAGCAATCAGAAAAATTTGAAACAATCATTTTGATTGATGGACTTCCCATAAATCAGATCCATGGACATAGTACCGCCCAACATGCTGATGTACTATTGAAATCATGATGTTTATTGTCCCAGGTCTGATGCAACTAATGTGGCATGGAAAATACACCAATTACAGTAATGACACTAACGACACTAATGTCCAATTAATGACCAATTAACAGGCCATCACATAACCACCATTTGAAGTCAGGATGCTTGAACTCATGAACATCTTTACTTGAGATGCAACTGATAGGTGCAATCCCACTAACTATGACTGGATAACCTAACTCCTATGTGGCCTCAGAGGGTTTCGGCCTTAAGGGGGGAGTACTGTTATGACCCGGATCTAAATCCTATACACCCAATCTTTTTTCTTCTGTAACCAACTATGAACACTATCATTAATACTTCTACTTATCATTTTACATTCATTAGTTATTCAACACCATTTGGGTTAATGCTGCACACATTCTTCCAGAACACCAGAATGATCTTTAACAGTCACTGCACAGTCTGCACAGTCATGACATCATTCTAGCTCCACAACTATGATGTCATCTTGCTACTCCACAATCATGATGTCATTCCATTGCTCCGCAGTTATGATATCACATCACTGCTCCACAGCTATGACATCATTGCATAGCCTCTTTACATCAATGACTCAATATCAGTCATTGCACAGCCAGATATCTGAGTCAACTATGGTTCCGCATACATGACTCAATATTAGTCATTGCACAGCAGTACATAGTCAGACTGACTCATCCGCAGTATTTCCGCAGTTATGACTCAAATCTAGTCATTCCGCAGCATTTCCTAACTAGTACACATTGCACAGTATATAAGTAGTCTAGATTTACCAATGTACGGGAGACGTATTATTTTTCTTAAATCCAAACCCCCACTTGTTTGCTGTTATCACTTGTGTGAATCACCAGACCAACTCATTGTATATTGTTGAGCTATCTCCAAGTTACAATACACATTTATACATCTTGTTGAGCTAACTCCAAGTTGTATCCACTAACATTCACCTGTTGAGCTATCTCCTAGTGAATACTTCTTTAATTGCCACTTGTTGAGCTATCTCCGAGTTGCAACTTCCTATTACTTGTTGAGCTATCTCCAAGTATTAGGCATCACACTCACTATTACTTGTTGAGCTATCTCCGAGTACTAGACACCACACTCACTATTACTTGTTGAGCTATCTCCGAGTACTAGACACCACACTCACTACTACTTGTTGAGCCATCTCCGAGTACTAGTTCTGATTCATATTACTGCTTGTTGAGCTATCTCCGAGGGTAATCTTATTATTATTATTTGTCGAGCTATCTCCAAATAATAACTTCTGTGAGTTTCGTATTACAAACTAGTTACTAACTTTACTTGAGCCTAGTTGTTTGAGTATATATTTTTTGCCTAGCGGTTTCAACGAACAGAAAGGCTTGCTCTATAATCTCATTAATTTCTCTTATCATTTTTACTGCTGAGTTACGTACTGTGAAGGTTTGGACGAGACTATTGATCGAGTCATAACACATCGTGACTGGAACATGACTGTATGACCTGAGATCTAGTAGTACTGTAGCATTTCAAGCAGTTTGTCACAGGTCACAAGGGACCCAGATCCTCCGAAAGGTCACACCTGGTCACAGCTATTGGAGGGACCTTACAAAAATAAATTTGAGTCACTGGCGCTACAGGTACTAAGATTTTTGCGGCGCACTACTAAATTTCGTGGAAGTCACACATATAATTGCGATCTTACGAATTTTCTTTCGGGAGGAGGGGTCACACCTTACAAAGTTACAGTAATCTACTAATGACAACCGTCACAACGTGTCTGCTACGATAACGCTACCTTGTGACTGACTAAGGACAGGTCCAACCGGAGTCCAACGTACAAGTAATGGTGAGTTCCCCCACAACCGTCAAACAACCGTCAAACATCTGACTTTGCAAGAAATTCCAACAAAAAGGTGAATGGTACCTCATCATTCCTTTCATAGGCCCCCGAGATGGCCGCAAAGTTGGTAGCTGCGGATGAGCCGTGAGTTGCCTGGCTTGAAATAAACTCAACAAAAACTGATCAAGCTATCAGCGATCAGAGCCAGAGCTCAGCCATAGCCAGCCATCCGGAGCGTTGAAGGGCCTAGTGGTACAATACTTCATTGTTCCGCATTGTAGATTGGTAACCGACGCTACTTTCAACTTCGGTATTTGCGCTTTGTCCGGATAGGTAAAGCATCCTCCCCCTCAGTCCAATCTAACGCTATTTCCAGGAAGAATTCGCAATTTACGGAGCGTCCAAGTAGGTAAAGCGTCCTTCCCTGCCCGCTCAAGCCTTGTCCTTCACTTTCTCGGGCTCCGACATCAGCGTAATGTGAGTCGGCCAGTGGGAGGCACCGTTGTCTGGTTGTCTTCCGAAGGCAGACCCCAAAAATTTGTTGGCACGCCGCACTATGAGTCCAGATATAGTCCAGAGCTGGACAGCCTTTCGGCTCCCGAGTCAGAGTCCCGCTCACACATGCCATTTTCCGTTTTCCCGATGCCTCTTGAACTTCTAAGTATGCCTATGTATAAAGCGACCATGAATCATTAATCATGTATCGCAGCGCAAGATAAACAAGTCGCTTCGCTGTAATACTTAAAGGATAAGCAGAGCCTCTGGCAACCCCCATGTTTGCTATCACCGCCATTTTCATTGGCACATTCCTGGAGGTTGTGGTTTATAGTGAGTTTTTCCTTTATGTATGCGCACTTAGTAGTGATTCTCACATCCTCCTATTGATCGTCTAGGTGTTTATGTGGCAACTTTCGTCAGACATGTCCGGATTCTAGTACTACGCCGGAAACTGCCCCCTAAAGTGTTCATCTTTCTTTCAACAGCAAGTTTACTGCTCTTTGTGGTTGCCACTGTGGTATGCAATTAGGACATTTCAAAAAACAACAACTGATGGAGTCTTTGTGCAGACCATGGTGGCGGATCTCATTTTCGCCACAAATATCTTTAAAAATCCCACTGAGACTATTGATTTCTCTGGGTATGCAAAGAAGCGCAACATCAAGATTATATGTTGTTCGCTCGCTACAGTGGTTTCAGATACAGTTTTGGTGCGCAGAGTACTAATTCCTTGACTGTGTTGCACACACATTCAATCCGATGTAGCTCTATCGTTCGTATATCCTCTATGATTCTCGTCTTCGAGTTGTCGCCCTCCCTTTATTAGTGTTCGTGGTCCAATGCGGTGTGCCTGTTTGCTATCATGTTTTACTCTCTAGTATTAAAATTAATTGGAAGGTACCGGAATATGGAGCTTAATTTCCCTCCCTCAGGAAAATAACATTGACCCCTGGAGTGATCGTTCACAAAAATTGACTATTGGTCAAGTTATCTTTGGCTTCATTTCAGGTGCCGTGAACGTGATGTGTACCAGTAATGACATCCCACTCTTTTAAGGAACATGAGGACTTACTAGAAGAGTCAAAAGGTCTTATTATTGTCTGTATGTGGCGCTCCCACCGTCGACTGTTGGCCGCAGGAATACCCAATGTGCAGTCACTAAGTGCGTATGTTCGGGTTGGTGCTCTCATGATTAATTCCGGTGTGTCCCAAAACATTTTAACTCTGGTCTCTTGGTTGACTCGAAAATCGGAATTCATAGCTGCAATCAATATTGTTTGGTGGATCAGCGTCTTTGTGACTTCGACTATCTCATCGCTTCTGTATGAGGTGTGTGCTGCTCCGGTTAGTCCCAACCTTGAACCAAGCTATTGCCTTAGTGAGGTGCTGATTATTGTCCTAGTTTGCTTGTGTCACCGTATGTTGAGTTATATGCCAAATTCATAGAAGCTAATCTACCTGGTGCCATACCTTGGCTTTTAGGCCTTGATAGTAAGAAGTTCCTTGAATTAACAATTTTGAAATAAGATTCTCACTTCAAGCCAGTTTTCCGCAATTATTGTCAGCGCTTCAAGGCCGCCTTCATCGGAGTCATTCCGAGTCACCCCCGTTTCGTTTCCATCACGAGCCTTTCCCCAAGGTTCCATGCCATCGATGGACTTAGTATCAGCAAATGATATATTGGAGACTAGTAGTGCCCAGCTGGCGGGATCATCTCCCCTAGTGGACAGATCAAATTATGATGGAGCATCACCTGAAGAGACAGTGTAGTAGGTAGGCTCCAAGCTCATTCTGCTGTCAAGCACTTATAGATATGATAGATTGAGCTGGAGACCTAAAGAGTCCCGAAACGTGGTTATTCAAGATCATCTCCAGTACTCGTTCATTATATATTTCAGCTTGCTTTAGCCTTGTGAGGTGAAATCAGTATTCCACAAGCAGCTATTTGACATTGTATACTGTCTGTTCGTAGCAGTGTATTGAAGTACTAAGCAGCACTCTGTAGTAATTGAAGGTCTCTCCGTTAAGGTATGTACTGTGTATGTCAGTATAATCGACAAGATTTGTGGAGAAAGGCCACCTGACCCGAGCAACGGTGATTCGAAGTGAGTGGTACACTCATGAGGGTGAGTTTTCTTAGTACACCTGTGAAAGCTGATGATTATAATTACTATGTTCATACGTGACAAAGACCCTTATTTACAGGAGTAAGTAGTATTTATGGAGTGCACTCCGAGCCTCCGTCGGAGTTGCTTCGGACTTATTCACTGTGAAGCCACAATCACTGGTGTACTAAGTCAAAACTGTAGAGAAAGCTACTGAAGGTAGAGAGCCAAGAGAAGTAGTTAAATCTAGTAGAATGATTGTGTCTTCTTAGTAGCAGCAAATATGCTAATATACTAGATATATGTGCTTGTACTCCCACAGCTGCTTCGTTATCCGATCTTTATCAAGCCTACTTTATTGGAAAATTCAGTCAAACCCGGTGCCAAAAAAGTATGAAGTGCGACGATTGCTATCTAGACAAGGGCACCAGTGAAGATTTTTTTGAATCTTCGAATCAAAACCTTAGAATTGAATTGACCGCGTCGTGCACGCTGTTTATAGAAACCCACGTATAATTAAAGAAATCGACGAATAAGAAATCTTAGTTCAGCAACTCCCTGGCTTCTCTGGCGGGCCTCGCAATGTTTGACCTTTCGTTTGTGCAACTCTCATTCACCTTTGCCACGACACTAGCCATTAATTCCACTTTTTCAAACAGATTCGAGCCTTCCGATGCATCTTGGGAAGCAGCTTCGAGTACCGCGAGCACTACTCGAGAGGATATCATAGATGCAGCTGTTCCGCTAACAAGATACGTTCTGAAAATTCGAAGAAACGTTAGAGAACAAAACATGATACGAACAATGTTCTACGCACTCAACAATGGGCTGCAGAAGATCAGGCCATATTGATAATGCTACCACCAAGGAAGCAATTGATTGGACATAGGACTCTGCCAACCATGTAAAACAGCTTTCCTAGTAGACTGCAAGAAAAAGACATACCATCATGATTTTCCTTAAAAGCATCATGGACGACCTCCACGCAAGCCTCTCGTGCCTGTTCACCAACATTCTCCACAGCGCCTTCTACCACATTCGCAAGCGCCAACACCAAACTTGCTGCGATTCCTTCCTCCGATGCCTGTACCCCACCAATTAATTCTGTGATCACGGGGTCAACCCGGGGCTGATTCTTCATAAGCACCCCGAGTGCCTTGGCAGCCTTTGTCCGAACAATCACTGAAGCAGGGTCCCCAGCGCTTTTCACGAACGTACGCTGCAGCTGCGGGAAGAAGGGCTTGACAAACAATGGTATACGTTCAAGCATACTTGTAAGAGCACTGAGAATACCAGTTTTCACGGCTGGAGGATATGTCGTTGCCTGAGTAGCAACACGAATCAGAGGGCCAGTAAAAGGTACAACAAATGGTTTGAACGCATCAGGCGCAGTACGCTCAACAAGGTCACCGATAGCGTAGGCCGCTGCCTCTCGTTGTTCGTTGCTTCCCGTCGTCAAGCCCGCAATAATCATTGGTACTAGTGGCGCAATTCCTTTTGGTAGGCTGAATCCAGGAACATCGTGGCCTGGAGCACCAGTAGACTCGAGACTACGACGGAAGGGCACCACTAGAGGTTCAAGCTCGTCCTTGGGTATTGATTTGACAAACATGTCCAGACAACGTTGAGCGGAAGTGTGAACATTTACATCTCCATCTTCCATCGATGGTATGAGTTGCCTGATCCAATCAACGCGGTATAATGAAGTATCTAGCTCTGTTACCTCACAGAAGATAGCGAAGAAGTCGAGAGCGCTGACTCGTCTTCGCGGAGATGCATGTGTGGCCCTAGCGATACACATTAAGTTCCCTTATCCTTGCATTCCAAGCTGTAAACTTACCAGCCCAAAAGCAGTAGCATCAGCGTATTCAGCCCTTCGGCATCACTGATAGATCCTAGCAGCGCTTCGAGCGCTTCATCGACAGCTTCCTTGAGCTCTTCATCAGGCTTAGGAGGTCCTTCCAGTACCTTCACGATGGAATTGAGGATGACGGTGAGGCGTCTGCTTAGAGCATTCCCAGCAACAGTGACTAGGGATGCAAGGGCCCGAGCGTTGAACACAGTCATTGGTGTTGCGGTCAATGTCGGGATGAGTACTGGGAACACCGTACTTGCACGAACGCTCATAACCTCTCTCAATGCCTGCAACGCCGTACCTGAGCCCTTTCCGGGTTGCCTGAGTGCTTCCAACAATGTTGGGATAGTCTCATCAATTGCTTTCGGGCCTATATGTTCTTGCAAAACATCGAAAGCTCTTGCAGCAGCGGTCCGCACATCGTTCTCATCGTCGACAAGGCATTCACGCACGATTACAATGATGCCATCTTCGTGGTCTTCGCGTTGTGTATCTGTTGTATTTTCCCTAGGAAAGGACCATTAGGTGTCAAAAACGCGACGAAAACCCAGAAAATCATACATAATTTCAGATAAGACGATGCAAACGCCTTCACGGGACCTGGGGTCCGTCGACAAAGCCTTGGCGCGAAGGATAGGCATAATTTCTCCAAGTATACGCTCACCAAGCTTCCTGCACAGTTCGCCAATCGTGCGCCCTGCGGTCTGATTTCCGATCAGTATACTGAACAGGATATGGCTATTAACAGACACATACTTCTTGTTGCTCGAACTCTGAACTAGAGCTGAGGACGATGATTTGATTGATAAGCTCGGGTAAAATCTCCCGAACTAAGAGAGCATTAGAACCAAAACAATGCATTAAAAGAAAATATCATCTTACCAGTACGAGGTGTGTTATGAACCAATGCTTTCCAGATCTGAATCGAGGCCTGGCGGACAACCACGACACCATCTTGCCTGACAAGATACAATGCAGCAAGAAGCCTGTCACGTCGTTCGATACCTAGAACTTCGACAAGAGCACGACGAGAAGCATCGGCTCCACCAGCTTCTGCGATAGCGTCTTCCTCCTCGTCAATATCCGAAGGCTTTCCAGATATTCCTGAAACTTTGAAAAGTAGCTCTCCAACCAGGGTAATAGAAGCATGCTTAACAAGAGTTAGAAAGTCACTGCCTTTAAACAACGAACACACTTACACGAATACGCCATCCAGGATCAAACATCCCACGTTCTAATTCTGGTAAAAGTAGGTCGATAGCTTTGTTGGAATAATTGGTAATGACCATCCGTCCGGCACGCATAGCTGCTTCTCGTACATATTCCTCCGTATCCGAAAGTCCGCTGAGAATGGGTCCAATAATTTTAGGAAGATGTGGTTGGAAGCGCGTACCGAATGTAGCAGGAAGGAAGACGAGAAGTGACATGAAACCTTCGCGGACCGTAGCACGAGGAGATTGAGCATTGGCGATGATGTCCGGAAGTAAGCCTTCGAGACGTTCCATACCCAACCCTGAAAGAACTTCACTGAGACCTTGCGCGGCACCTTGCCTATCCACCCCGGAAGTATCTGTTTTAAGAGTACGCAGAAGACCGGGTACAAGATCAGGGAAGTGAACTTCGCCCATGCGTTCTACTAACGTCCCAAGGGCTTTCGCAGCAGTGGCTCGGGCTTCAGGAACAGGGTCCACCAAGACGACATGGACGAGAGGGAGCAGTTGCGAGAGATAGGGGACAAAATCCTTGGAATCCGTAAGAGATGCCAGATTACCGACAATCTGAGCGGCCTTCTTCTTTGTATCAGCACCACGTTCTCGGAGAC
The DNA here is from genome assembly GCA_015501585.1 of Rhodocollybia butyracea. Lineage (NCBI taxonomy): Eukaryota > Fungi > Basidiomycota > Agaricomycetes > Agaricales > Omphalotaceae > Rhodocollybia > Rhodocollybia butyracea. Next base: position 34,958 of record JADNRY010000297.1, read on the forward strand.
CTCGTTCGATAATTGGTACAACCTAACATATAATGAGGCATGTCTCTTTCATTTCAAACAGAAACTCACTAAAGCTAAAGAAGAATGGTCAATATAATGCATGAAAGAAGTCTTGAGAAGACTGGATAGTGCATTGGGGGTCTTTGCGGGATCGACAAGAGCTTTGAGTAGGATCGGGACGAGACCTTGAATTTCAGGGTTACTGATAACCTCGCCAAACTGCTTCAAGCTTTTATTTGCTGCAGCTCGTACCTGTGCATGCGAGTCGGTCAAGACCCCAGTCAAACGGGGAATGACAATAGGCAGCGATAAAGAAAGCTGACGCGGAGAGCAGTATGCCATCATGCCTAGCAATTCAATTGACCCCTTCTTTGACCTCCACTGTTTCTCGTCGAGGCCAGAGAGTAACGACGGAAGGATGAGTTTAACACCATAGCCAGAGAGGTTGCCCATGATTACACGTGCTGCATCTTGCGTGGCTTCCCGGACGTCCGTGGAGGCATCTCCAAATGAAGTCAAAAGGAGAGGTAGGATGTATTCGATATACGGCTCGAAAAGACGAGCAAGTGTCGTCGACAGGGTTTCAAACGCAAACATAACACCTTGTCGGGGCTCGTAACGCTTCTTGTCCTCGTTAGCAGCGCGAAGTTTGCTAATGACCGCGAATTCCCTCATCCCATCGATGCCCGTGCCTTTTACAACACCGGCCAGACCATAAGCAGCTCCGCGACGACTCGCATATTTGGGAGCGTTGAACAGATCTTCGAGAAGGGTATCCACCAACGAGGAAACCTTGGGCCGCATAAACTTGACCAGTGGCGACAAACACTCCGAGACAGCTATTTGAACTTGTTCTGATGGTGTTTTGAGGGCTTCTACAAGACGATCTACAATGGTGGGAATACGAGAGTCGGAGGCATCTAAGTGACGGGCTACACGGCCAAAGAGAATGACGACTGCTTCCTTGATGTAGTCTCCCGTCTCAGTGGCGGGATTGGGTTGGCTGAGATATTCTTCGAACATGGAAATCAGGGCGGCAATAGAAGCGCGACCATGCAAGTCGATGACTGCCGTTCCTGCAGCCAACATACCCCTCCGCACCTCTGGAGTACGATCGCCCAATGCTTCATCTTGGATCAAGAAACGGAAGAACGGTACTACTTCAGCGTCAGTGAAGTAGGGAGCGAGGAGCTGGAAGCCACGCGAAACGGCGACTCGGGCTTGCCAGGGATCAGATTGATCTAGACTCTGCACGATGACCATGCCCTAGGAAACAGAATCAATAACCCACACATGAAGAGCATATTATGAACTAACATATTGATCATATTCAGGAGCCAATATCTTGGCTTTGTCACGATAATAGTCTTGGAGGATGGTCATGACTTCTGTGATGCTCTGAGGCCATACTTCAACACCTTCTGCGATAGCGGCAGCATCGCTCGATCGAACATATGCATTTTCATGCCCTATACACCCATTCAGATCCAATGTACTTTTGCCCAATGAATACTGACATACCCAAATACTCCAAAAGGTGCTGAATAAACGACTGTGGGACATCTAACCCGTTATCTTCCCAGATATGACGAGCGAGGCGCGCATTTTGATCATCATCATCGTGGCATACAATCCAGAGCTCCGGAGACCAGTCAAGGTCAGTTAGATCAAAAGGCTAACATATATACTCTGAACAATCACAACTTTCGCAAAAAATACTGTTCACGTACGTGCAATGCTTGAAGACAAGAGTTCCGAACGTAGACTTCCTGAATGAGCGTTCCAGATATGAGAACATTGATCTCATCCTTGAGGGCTGAAGCATGGATAGCTTCTCCGAGCTCAACCAAGGACGAAGACGCTTCTTTGCTGAGTTTGGGTTGAAAGCGAACAATATGGATCAAAAGCTCAAGAGTTTGCTTGCGAGGGAAAGCAACATCCATAACTAGAGTGTCCGTCAGATATAGACAACCATGAAAAAAAAAATAGTTTTCTTACATTCGCCGCAATGAAACTTGATGATATCTTGGGTTAAGGAAACCTGCTCCAGCATCTCTTCCGGCTCCTCGGTAGGTATTCCGCCCTCCGAAACAACATGCTTTAGTAGAGGAAAGATATAAGAAAATGTTGCGGAATCGAAAGGAACCTGCTCTGACAGGAACCGTATCCGATGAAGGACCCGAAGGACAAGCTCTGTGCGTTATGTTATTGAGACAGCAATAAATAGGACGAAGGAAACGATGCGTACGGCTTAACGGCTCAACTTGAAGGTCGTCTGGAACTACATTCGGCCTCAGGCAGCGCAACGCAGCTATTCCCGTCCATTTGCGAAATGTGTCGATTCGTTCGGAGCAGCATCGCGCGAGATTCTGTTTAGAGGTTACTTAGCCACTGACGAACGCAGAAAAACAAAGGACGTACCAGATATGTGTCAAATGCCAGATCCCCCACAAGCAAAGACCCTTTATGAAGCGCACCATCCAATAGCAGAATAACGATCGGTGAGATGTACATCCGAAACTCATCGACCATAGTGTCTATCAAGCTCCTAACAAGATACAGACCACGTTTAAGCTTGGCCGAAATTTTGTCCACATTTGCGCGGATGTCGGCTTCCTTGGATAGCTGAGCTTGTACAAGAGCTTGCTGTTGTTTGTTCAGCGTAGGCGGAGCTTTTGCTGCCTTGGCTTTCTTTTCTGCGAGAGACTTGCGCAGTTCTGCTTCCCATCGATTGATTTCGCTGTCTTTGCCTTTCATGTCGCGAACTTCTCCCTTGGAAGATGAGAGGACTAGACAAAGAAGCAAATGAGACGACGCAATCTCCACGGCTAGCTAAAAATAATCAAAACGCACCATCGACGAAAGTTGTGCCTTCAGGAGTGGCCCAAATCCCAAAATCAACCTCAGTCAAGGCGTTGAGGGCATCGACGTTGATATCATCGCGTAGCTGGTCGAGAATCCTCGGCAAGACATCACTCGGGGATACGAACGCGAGGGTTGAAACAGCTCCGTAACTGGCTTCCGGGAAACCTGGCTGAGGAAGAGAGAAAAGAGTCACAAAATGCGATTCATATATACATTCGGTCAACGGACCTTGGTGTCGGAAAGTGAAGCATCCAAAATGAGCTTGAGAAGCTTCTCAAGATGTGATTCAACCAGCGCCCTGGGGTCTATGTTGGCTTTTTGGCACATATCAATCCATGTTTGGCGAGACGGTCCGCCTTGGGGATAGTGTCAAGATAAATCCAGAGGATGGCTTGCGATACATCACTCACAAACAAGCTCATGACTAGCTATGATAATAGACTGAACTACCGCGTTCTCTTTGACGGTTGTATCAACATCATCTCCAAAGGCCACGGTGCATAAGAGCAGCCCAGAAAGTCGAGAATGTTTGCTCCAAGGTCTGTCGTCAGATGAGCTTGGAACACCGCGTGATAAGAAGGCTGTGATCGCATCCCGTACAAGATTGTTGGTCAACTTGGGATGCAGAGCGGATGTGTTTTCCAGAGACGAATGTACATCTCGTCGGATTGGAGGAGAGACACCATTGACGGCAAGATGGAGAAATACTGATCCGAACTGGGTCCTGAAATAGGAAATTGTTCAGCTGTGCACAGGAGAACCCGGATAGACGCAACTCACCTTAAAGCCTCATTCTTCGAAACCTCAACATTGAAGAATAACAACGCAGCAACACAAGCTCTCAAAAGCCATTTTTCCTCCTCTGGATCCGTACTTTTTTGATACACTTTATCCCACAACAAAAACGACGGTTTTACCGATACAGTAGATATCGCCTGTAAAACCTGATTCTTCGATAGAACCTCCTTGAATTTACCCGATTTCGCCAATGGGCCTAGAAGCAGAGCAACAGCGATATACGCCTCTAGTACTCCTCCGGCTAATGGGTTCGCAGACACATTCTTCAAAGTACTTTCGAGGGCAGGTATGACAGCCTTGACGAACGCCAGCATGGCCTCGCTGATATTGCTCACGTTGGCTTGATCCTCCCACATCGCGCTGCCCACCAACAAGCAGAACGATCGCCTGATAGTTGGCTTGTTACTAGTCATTTCTTTCGCAATGAGCCCTGTGACTTCCGATGAGATAGACTTGTTATTCGCCAGTAAAAATCCGATATGAGAGGGTAGAGCGCCAGCGAGGACCGTCACTGCGCCGTCATGAGTCTCTTTTGCTAGCAGCGGAGCCGCTGTCTGTACGATGGATTCCGAAACGGACGAAGGAGGCAAGGACGCAAGCATTGAGTACAGCGCTACACGATGCTCGGGACCTGAGGTCTTGCCCGTCTTTGGAAGAGCAAACAATTCGGAGACGGCAATTGTGAGATTCGAGTCGCAGTCCTTGTTCTTTTCGTTGGCGGATATGAGAGATTTGAAGAGGGAAATGGACGAGATTCGGATGGATGGGTTGCTGGATTTGGCACTGTTGATAGAGTGGACGAGGACTTTTTTGAAAGAGTCGGACGTGAGCGGATGAGGATAAGTCTCGAAAAAGGCGGAGAGGACTGGATATAAGGACTGGTTATTGTAGTTTCAGCGCGCCTTGGAAAAAACTTACCATCCAATGAGTATTCCGGGGAACGAAGAACAGCTTTGTCAGCTGTCGGTAGAATCAAAGTCGTAAAGTCTTCATCGCTGACAAAGTATTGTACGAAGTCGCGAAGGGATGTCTGGGGGAGTATATGAGTATCTTTCCGCCACAAACATAGGGTGGCTTACTATTAGGTGCTCCGGTAGCGGCGATCTTGCCATAAGGACAGTGCCGGTGTACAACGACACTAGCTGGGTCTACAAAGCCATTAGCAGTGTGAAAAAGAATGTGAATCAAGCACCTACCTTCAGCTCTGGAGGAAGTCGTTCCGTAGGCTTTTCTTTTGCGCTCTTCAAGCGAATGAGAACGCTGATAGCAACCCCAACAAGCTGGATGAACCGTAGTGGAGTTTGACTGTTTTTGATGTGAGCCAAAAGGGTAGAGATGAGAGTTGGTATTTTATCACCGGCCTAATCGATATGTTAGCACGAGACAACAGCTAACCAGGAAAATTACGCACAGAGCGTAAAGCACGTCGGGTCCGGACAAGTGCGCCGTTCTTCAGAGACGGTTTGGCGCGATTTGAATCGCATAGCATGTCCAGCAGGATGGCCAACGATCCGACTACGGATTTCCAGGACGAGGTTTCGGTGAAATGAGGGTTTACTTCAAGGCATACGCTGTATATCCCTGAGCACCAGCTTAACAGAACAAACAAGTCTGAAGGCGCGTATGAGCTGTGAATAATGATTAGAAGGGGAGAATAACAAGATTCACAACATACCTTGACGTCCGTTTGGTGAAATGCGCCACTTCGTTCGAGATCCATCCCACAATCTGCTCAGCAACACCCATTTTTTGTTCATCGGCAGGACCGTTCTCGGTTCCACGTATTTCATCTCTTCGTACAAGGACTATACCAACTTGCTCAACCGCTTCTTGCGAAAGACCATCAGAGTATCTTGGATACGTTATCGTCAATAGCTTAAAGATGTCCAAGACCTGCGATAGAGTCAGATCTAACATACAAAGTCAATAAATACCTGAACTAAAATGAACAAAATGAAATAAAAACACACCTCCATGCCTTGCCAACGGAAACAACTCATCACGAAGAAACGAAATCCGAACACTCGTCTTGCTTTCCATGAGTATATTCTGAGCTGCCAACATCGAGTTTGACCACTGGTCCATGACTTTATCTCTCTGCCAGGATTCCATAGAACCAGAACCATCATCGTCGAATTTCCCTGCCGAAGAAAGCCATGACTGGATATCCGATTTACTCATCGGGCCAGAGTCTTCGTCTCTGGACTTGAGTTTTGAGAGGCGAACTTTTCCGGACGTCGTGTTGAAAAGACGCGAAAATTTAAACTTTGAGTGGCAACCCCGGTGCCGTTCAAGTCGATGAGTCGAATACTTCAAAAAATATTTGCAAGCGCTAAAGCGCTAACGAGGCGCTAAAGTCTTGAACACAAACCATGTCGCGCAATGGCAATGGCAGACCAGAGCCAGAAGTCATCATGAACGTACGCTGCCTTTAACGTAACCTATCCATCTCTTAAAAACAATCTCATTCCTCAAGTTCAGCGACGGCTACTCTTACTCCAAAAGCAAACTTGATGCTGCGTGTGTCGCGATCCTCGAAAACGGGCCAGTCAAAACTGTCAAGGATGGAAAAGCTCTTCCGAAGAAAGAAGATGTGGATTTCATTGTGTGTTTCATCGACTTTTGTGTGGATCACGCTAACCACTTGTAATTCAGGTGAATGAATTCGAGATACCACGAGCACAAGCGGAGAAAGTTCTGGTAGAGAACAACAAGGACCTGGTACAAGCTCTGCATGCCCTTGTCAAGGGTCATTAATCATTGATGATTACGATGAGCGTGGATACTGTGTAGACTAGTACTGACGACCACAATCAAACAGTTTCCTGCCAACGTTGCTTGAAGCTCGGAGAATCCTGATGTAGTGCAGTTTGGAAATCTCAGGCCCAAACAGCAGCAATAACCAACCTTTCTGCTTTTTTAAAGATGGTCCAGCGGATTTAAGAGTAGAACGGCTTTGGTCACTCGCGAAAAGAGACTATCGATTATCTATGAGCCTAGATATGCTTTGCAAAGAAAGTCGCAAACGAGGTCGGCCTCGGCGCGACTTGCGCCACAACAGACTTGAGAGCCGTCAAAGGGCCCCACGAAAATCTGCCTGGTATACCGCAATTACACCAAAGATCAGTGATATATAAAACAAAATGTCATGTTTGTGGCTTGGACTTGTCGGAGTTTAGCAAACTCGCATTGGTCGCATTCTCTTCATAGTTCGCCTCTGGTTAGCTTTTAGCTAGAACACTAAGGTGCGCACGTTAGATGGGCCCTATGCGAACAAACACCAACAGATGAGAATCTGCGACCGATCTTAGAAAACTAGACTAATATTTGCAAAGGAATTCGCAAACGAGGTCGGCGTCAGCGGGTCATTACATTGTAAGAGACTGGGCGCGACCAAGTTGCCACAATAGAGACGAACATGCTTCCAGTGAAGAGGTGGAAATTCGAGAACTACCATGACGGAAAGGGCCCCACGAAAGTCCGCTTAGTATACTGAGATTACACCAAAGAGATCGCAGATATAAAACAAAGTGCCATGTTTGCGGCTTGAACTTGTTGGAGTTTTAGCAAACTCACATTAGTCGCATTATCTTCATAGTTCGCCCTTAACTTAAAGGGTCTATAATATAGAGGGATATATAAGAACACCAAGGTGTGCACGTTCGGTGATAGGAACCTATGCGAACAAACACTAACAGATGAGAATCCACGATCCAAACCGTCTTAACTCACCCTGATTGGAGTGGAGACATACACGCTTGTGCCCGATATGGACTACAAGCTATACAACACGCTGTTTCCGTGTTGTATGGCACGAGTCTCTTGTAAATGGTGATGAATGATGTACAGGAAATGAAGCGGATAATAATTATATTGAGCGTCAAGTCAGAGAGACTCAAGAGATGAGCACGCGTCCACGAGCGGTGTATGAGCCATAACGCGGCATTATGTCTGTACCAGGTTTATTATAGATCTTGGCTCTGGCCAGTAGGATTCGTTCTATCGACGACGCGTAAGCCCGATAGCTACCGAATGATCAAAGCCGAGGATCCTGAAAACACCATGAGCAAAACAGCTGACTTCGCCACAGGATATAAATCTAAAGTGCGTATATGTACTTGTCCCATACCTCATTTTCGAGTTTCAGCTCTTCATCCCTTTCCAACTATCGCTCGCGCCTGAATCACAGCCCAGCCCAGCCTACGAGAACAATGGACTGCATCCCTGACCCTCGTACCCCTCGTAACTCAACACACTGCTGTCCTTGCTTTGTCGAATGCTCGTCGTTGCCAACGACGCCTGCACAGGACATGTTTGAATCTGGCTCCGTTAACAAGTGTCCATTGAACGTACGTGTGGCGACCTCGACCCTGACTTGGATTATGGATACTGACATGCCTGCAGGTTGCAGGATCGAGGATGTGTGCGTGGCGTCACGACCACGGTCCACCCTCGACACCGAAGCCATCGAGAGGGGCTCATCGGAGGCTTGAACGAGTGGATGGTTCGCCACTCGGACTTGGATTAGAGTTTGAATCAGCAAAGTCCAACGCAAGCCCGCTTTCGCCACTATCCAAGTTTGATTCAGACTTGAATCTGTCGGCCCTGCCACCACTCCTCATTCCAACAGGAATGTTGAGTGATTTAATTGGAGCCTACAGCGATGATCCAGAAACCCCTATCGTTGGCCCCATTCCACCTTCGCGGTCACCATCGCCGCTTTCGCTACCGCCTCCATTATCCTCGTCAGGGCCATTATCACCTCTGTCCAAGTGTTCGAGCCTCAAGACATTCGCGTCACCAGAGTTCCCCGGGCCTTCTACCCCAGTCATAGAATGCCAACGCATCAACTCACTCGTCTCCAGCTTGGAGCCTATCGTCAATCTACAGGAATACGCTTGCGCAGCTCGTCGCAACTATCTCCTTCGTCAAAGTATATCGGAACCCCGCCTCATCCATCCTCAACCGATGGTAAGTCTTTCTTGCTAAGCTCTTCCCATTCACAGCACCTAATACTCAAGCTTGTATATTCCAGGATGAAATATTCAAACCTAAGTATCACATGCAGCGGACGCGATCTACCGAGCAGCAGCCTACAGACCTGCTATCGCCGTCCCTGCAGCCCCAGTCCGGTCATTCCCAAGCCATGTCTGAATTCGGAGTTGTTCGAGGCGTCGATTCTTCTTCCGCCGTCCGAGACAACACCAACATTCGCGATGACCGAGATCTCATTGTTCACCCCAGTCGTACTCGTAAGCCACAAGACCCAATAGGCTCTCGAAGACCGACACAACCAGCACCATCGGTCAGCAAGACCGTGAAGAGACTGATGGTGCCGCTTCCAGAAGATTATAGTCCGACGAATAGAAGGTGTGTATATCCAAAGGGAAAGTGTCCAGCTCCTCCAATCCAGTTCTTCCTATTTTCTTCTTCGTTTTTGCGACTTTCCATCCCTGTCCTGATGATCTTTGTCCATGCTATCCCGCTGTTCCTGCTATTCGTTCTCGTGTGCTTGATACCTACTTTGTTGCCGATGATAATCCTGTAAAAGCCGGGTTGTTCGAAACTATTTATCGTACTCTGCTATCCTGCTGTTCCTGTTATTCGTTCTTGTTTGTCTGACACCTAGTTTGTTGCCTGATAATCCTGTAAAAGCCGAGTAAAAATTGTTGTTCGAAATTATTTATCGTAATCGATTGTTGGAAACTCTGATAACTTGCCTAAGATTCTTTGCAAGAAGGTTGAGCGCGATATATGAAGGATGCCAAAGTGACGGGACAGCCGGAAAGAAAAATAGGGGGAAGAGGGAAAAGTTGGGGGAAAGAGAGTGGACAAAACGGGTGGGAGATGGATGAGATGAGATAAAAAGGTAAATCCGTGAGAACATGCGCCAAAAATTTAGTTCCCGATTTGGATTACAAAGTTTTATTATAACTTCCACTGTCTGCAAACAATCGAACGGTGACTTTTCCGCCAAAATTCCGGTAAGAAAAGCTGCTTCTCCGGAGTCCGAGCAAAAATTTATACAAACGCGTTCACGTGCCACGCGTCTTATACGGTAAAATTCCAATAAAAACGCGTAGGCCGATGCACTCGAGCTATCCCTGAGCCAGCCCCCCTCTAAGAGATCGAATATTGAATCAGCTCTCTCACCATGTCGATGAATCCAGGGGTATCCCGGGGACAGCACGAACGAGAAGCCGAAGCTTGCTTCGGAGTTTGGGCCATTCGGGAGTGTGAGGAGCATGGATAAATCGGGATATGGTTTTGGAAGACAGGGAGAGAAAGCTGTGGGGCTGGGCATATCGATTATCGATTATCCTTCAGAGGCCGGAGGAGTCGTTGCCCAGGTATGTTATGCCCCCGCCAGGAGCTTCTCCTTCGCAGGCCATTCCCGTTGCGCTTGAACGGAACTCATCCGCGACGTCGAGTTTTCCGTCTCCTGAGTACGCTCGGGAGAGTGTCCATAGCGCGCACATTACAGTCTGCTTTCGTTTCTACATAAATAAGCGCCGTCTGACTTTAATTTACTTCCAGTCGTCGATGGCATTTCGTCAATTTACACGGCCAATACGCAGGACAACGCTTTGTCTGTTGACCTTTCTAGTCCGAATGCTACAACTGCGGCTACTTGGTTTTGTCCCTGTCAAAAGCGATACTGTTGTGGTTTTTAGACAGCCCTGTGTTGTGATCTCCAAGGAAATCCAATGGTACGCAGCTCCCCAGGCTCCCTTCATAGACGACAGTCCTTGTCGTTCCTGTCCTGGCCTGTTACGCATCAAATTCCAAACCCCACTGAAATGAACCGCCCTTGCTCTCGGCAGATTTTGTTTCCCAGATTAACCGCTTTGGAGACTTATGGCACGAGAATGTCAACGCTAACCTTGAGGATCTCGAAAAACCAAGCATGGATGCCAGCATCAAACTCCCTCGGAAGACCTCTCACGTAACCTCTACAACGTCTGTCTCCATAATCAGATTAATCATCTTCCGTACCTCTGCATCCACCGGCTTGTCTGGACTCGGCCACCTTTTATATCTTTCAACACTGATAACTGCTTATCGATATCCCTCTCTTCCCTCGTAACTTCTTCACCGGATACAACGTCTTGCATGATGCCGCCGCCATACCGACCAAAATCTCCCCCGCCTGCTCCTTCTGAACCTTCTCGTACTTTTGAATTGACTCTGTGCTTTGATCCAGTAACACGGACAACACAAAGCCCAATGCCTCTGCGTGTTCGATAGCCTGAGCGGACAGATGCGGTAGGACGACAAGTATTACTGACGAGCGTAACATTATCATATACCCGCGTTGCATCGGCCCTGCAGGTCCAATACCGCATGCATCCCTGCCTCTTCAATTTACGAAGGGAAGCTGCAGAATGGGTCACTGCGCCCGAGAGGCTGAGGAAGAATACTGGATTTTGCATCGGTACCGGAGATTCCGATGTTTTCTTATCAGAATCTGGGGCAGGAGGAGATTTGGAGTAGCGTGAATTCGTTTTTGAATAGGTGGGTTGGACTTTCCCTCCTTCCTCTGTGTCGCGAACTAAACAAACTAACTCCTTCCTCCGCCCTTCCCCCAGAACTGAAGCCCTCAACGTCTTCAAATCCGGCGTCGTCGTCCCCTACGAGGGCCAACGCTCCTCCACCGTAAACTACATGCAGTTCAATGGATCGCTCAAAAAGTTTATACAAAGACATCGAAGGGGAAGAGACAAGGATTGTATTATATTGAGCTGCGTGAGGAGTAATGAGCATCCGGGGATCGGGTTTTTGAATGGTCTGTGAAAGCTGAATCTCGCGCTGATGAGGGCGAAGTAAGGGACAGTGATACTGGGGAATCCAGAGGTGTTGAGTAAGGTGTGTTTTGCCGATGTTTGCCAATCCAACGTGTTACCTGGTCAGAGTGTAACGTTTAAGAGTTCGAGCATCTCTGAGTTGGATCGCATTTGCTTTCGGATACGCATTGCCCGGTATACGGATTGGCCTGAATCAGTGACTTTAGCTTTGGCAACGAGGTTTCTGAGAATCTGGGGGCGTACTCACCATCCACAGCAAGAACAACGTCTATAGGTGTGGCGTAATATATCCAAATACTCAACTATGGGCATTCCTTGGGCATTCTTTCACTGATCATACACAGTATATTCCCTCAAAAGGCATACACGCCTATAGAAACCCTCCGTGCACCAATCTGGAAACTTCCAAACGAGCTTATGCTGCTTATCTTCCAAAAACTCTGTCACGACTCTCTCCTCAGCAAGACAAACCTCGCAATGGGGCAACCAACCCCATTGCCATTGCTCTTGAGCGCAGTTTGCTCCACCTGGCGCTGCATAATGCTCAACAATCCTACACTGTGGTCCATTATTCACGTCGCATTCACAGAAGCCAGCGACTCAAAGCCCAATGGTCGTGCTATCCATATCTTTCTTGAACGATCAAAATCAGCTCCACTGATGATCTTTTTACAACTACCGTCTTCATTATCCTCCAAAATGACCATCCAACATCCAGCCTTTCAGGCTCTCATCCATGAAGCCCCCCGATGGAGACTGCTCTGCCTTATAGGGGATTTTAGTATCCTTAGAAATGACCACCCTATACGCATGGTTGAGTCGTTGCCGGAACTTGAAGTCCTATCTCTACAAAATAAGGAAGCCCCTGACACACTTTCAAACTTCCAAGTTGTACCAATGCCAAAGCTTCACCATGCCGTCGTCGTAACGTCACGGTCAGCGATTGATCTTCAATCAAATTTCCCATGGACACAGCTCACCATGTTGCGCCTCCGTGGATTTCACAATGTCCCAGCGCTAGTACAGCTCTGTCCTAAATTGACACAGCTAGACCTTATCCTGGATTCTGAACTGGGCAAGGCACTTCCCATTTATCCAGCAGTCATCCGACACAACCATGTAAAAATTCTATCATTGTGGTTGACAAACGATCCTGATATGCCAAAAGTGTTGGAAAAAGTTTTGGATGTGCTTGATTTCCCCTCTTTGGATTCTTTGGTTGTCAAGTGTTATGAAAGGGTTTCCTTAGGTTGCGGTGCTGCTTTATCGATTGTGAACAAATTCATTCAACGATTGTCGTTCACTCTATCGGAATTTGCTCTTCACGATATCTACATTTTTCATGACTTCCATAGCTACATTGTCCTCCTCACAATCCTTAACTGCAACCCTTCCATTATGCGTCTCACCATATTTGATCCATCAAGAAGTTCAAAAGCTCAAGATGTTATTCACCTTTTACGACATCCTGGTACGATGTGCAACCCATCCTACAAACAGTAAATTTTTGGACGCATAAAAAAGACTGTAATGATCTACAAATGGAAATAATCATCGCCATTGGTTCTCTTTAACAGGTTAGTATGATTTATGCTTTCATCTATTCTTATCCGTTCTCATTCAATCTCAATAGATCCTGACTCCTCAAGTTGTATAGCATAATCTGTTACACACATCCCTTTATTGATCCTCAGTGTTCTGTCTGTTTAGAGGAGACTATTTCAAGCACCAGCACAGTTAGTCTGATCTTGCCACTTTATCATTCGCAACAGAGCAATTAGAACCCCCCTGAGTTTGCCTTTTTTTGGCTCCTGATCTTCGTCTCTAGCATCCTTAGGCTTGTTCGTCCTGAGGGCACCATCCGCAGCTGCCTTTCTCAATTGAACCGGTACTGGTACTCCGTTTGAGCATTTAGAACGGTAAGAGAAGAGCAGTTTCATATTTGAATTCGTAGATACATGAGACCGCTGCTCGTGTCCGTCTCTGGAGTTGTGACAAGGCTGGTCCGGCACCGCATGATGATAGCGCGCGTCCACGTGTACTCCTCACGGAGATTAAAGTGAGCATGAAGTGGCTACAAGAATAGATTTCAAAGTTCGTTCGACGTTCACCAAACAACGTGTTGTTCCAAGAAAAGACGAGTCAGCCTTATCGGATTCGTCAAGTTTAATAGCTTGGCGCTGGCCCGGCCCTTAACCAAGCTGATATAAAATCGGGCGCTTACGTGTGTGTTGGTTTCATCCCCTCTGCGATCTTTTCAGCGTCGCGTTGCAAGTTGCGCGTATGTAGCTGGTCGTGAGGTCCTCGCAGGAGATGAAATTATGGTGCAAGGCATAGACTGCACCTCCGTATCCCCTCGCTGTTACTTTTTTTCACAATAGTGGGGTTCGTTAGAGTGGTGTACATATTTCTTTTATCTTTTTGTTACATACTTCTATACCGAATTGTTCAATCACATCAGGTACAGGTTGCTGTCAAATGAAATTACTCATCTTTTCCTCGGCCTTGAAATTTTCATAAGCCTCTCTCTTGATCTTTACCTTCATCATGCCCTACAAATTATCCGCCACTCTGAAAGCACATACTTCAGATGTCCGTACACCCTTTTCTCGCTTTTGAACCGTGTCTTACACTGCTGGATTATCTTTAGGTACGCGCGGTCATATCTCCGGCAAACGATATAATCTTGTCCGCATCGCGAGATTCAACAGCAATCTCATGGCAAAAGGCTTCATCGTCGTCAAGTTTCATCGCAGAAACCGTCATCAAAGCGAGCTCGAGATACGTTAATGCAGTAGCGTATGTTCCTCCCACACCCGATGCGCCAAAAGGTTGGTGATCAAAGGATACATTGTTATCGTGTATTCATATCTCGATCCAGGTTACGCTGTAACTGGTAGCCAAGACTCTATCATCAATGTCTTTTCTTTGTCCTCGCCAAAGGAAGACCCGGATTTCTCGTTGTTGGGTCACTCGGACAATGTTTGCACATTGGACGTTACACCAGGCGGCACTATAATATCTGGTTCTTGGGATCGGTTCGTTCATCTTTTGAACAGCATCTCGCTGTCCTGATCTATCCTTTGTAGCACTGCTAAAGTGTGGAAGAACTTCAATCTGGCGTATGAACTAACAGGACACGAGCAGTCGGTCTGGGCAGTCTTGGCAGTGGACGAGGAGTTGGTTTTGACTGGTGAATTGCCTATGATTACAACCGAAGATATGGCTCATATCCTTTCTAGGATCTGCTGACAAGACGATTAAACTCTGGAACCAGCATAAGCTAGTTTCGACATTCAAAGGACACCAAGATGCTGTCCGAGGATTAGCATTGATTCCAGAGCTCGGTTTCGCGTCTGCTTCCAATGACAGGTATTACATATCTATCGCCTATACCCAAAACTTTCACTCACTCGTCGCCAGTGAAATCCGTGTCTGGACAATCGGAGGCGATCTCATATATTCACTCTCAGGTCATACTTCTTTCGTGTATAGCCTGTCCGTCCTACCATCTGGCGGTATAGTATCTGGAGGGGAAGATCGTGCAGTGCGAGTTTGGAAAGGTGCGGTATAAGCCTGTGCATTTCTGATTCCTTCTGATCGTTTTCCAGATGGCGAGTGCGCTCAGGTCCTTGTACACCCAGCCATCTCTGTCTGGACAGTATCTAGTATGCCGAATGGCGACATCGTGAGCGGCTGTAGCGACGGGATCATTCGTGTGTTCAGCGAATCTGAAGAACGATGGGCGTCGCCCCAAGAGTTGCAAGCTTATGAGGATCTGGTTGCCAGTCAAGCGCTCCCGTCTCAAGAGCTTGGTGATATAAAAAAGAACGATCTCCCGGGTCCAGAAGCTCTTAACGCTCCAGGTCAGTTGGATACAATCTTCTCATCCCGCTTTCCTCTCTCACGCCTTTTACATAGGAAAGAAACCAGGGGAACAAAAGATGGTGAAGAATGGCGATATAGTAGAGCTCCATCAGGTACGCTTTTCATTGATCATACTATACGCCCTTCTGAAACGGGGCGACTAGTGGGATGCAACCAACAACAGTTGGCAGAAAATTGGTGATGTCGTCGGCGCCGTCGGTCAGGGCACGAAAAAGTTGTACCAGGGCAAAGAATACGACTACGTTTTCGACGTGGATATCCAGGATGGCGTTCCTCCTTTGAAATTACCGTTCAACGTTACAGGTAGGCGGTCATCTCGCTTATCTCCTCTAACGTTCACGATATAATTCTTACAGAAAATCCGTACGCCGCCGCTCAGAGGTTCCTCGAAGTCAACGACCTTCCGCTCTCTTACATTGATCAAGTTGTCGAGTTTATCAATAAAAACACTTCTGGGGTCAGTTTAGGATCAAACGAAGATTATGTAGATCCTTTCACAGGTACAGGTCCTCCTATTGAACGTGCTACCGTGTGCTAATTAAAAAACCTTGGCTAACTCTATTTAGGTGGCTCAAGGTATCGAAGCAGTGGCAATTCAGTACCGACCCATCCTTCTGGCTCTTCAGCTTACGTCGACCCGTACACTGGGGCTTCAAGATACTCTGGAAATTCCGCTGCTCCTCCTTCTGCTCCCTCTTCAGCTTACGCAGATCCTTTCACTGGCGCTTCCCGATATTCTGGAGCTTCTCAAACTACACCGGCTCCTCCTCCTCCAGCACCTTCGAAGCGAATTCCGATGGTGAGAACCATTGATCTTACAGCATCGACCTTCTCACACCTTATTCAGGCAGCTTGGAACCTCTATAAACCTGCGAATGTTCCCTTAATGAGTCGCAAAACGTTCGAAATTGATGGAAGACTACGGGATGAAATAGTAGGTTGATTTCTCCGCTTGTATACGCGCGCAGTACAACCAACTTGTCCTCTCCTCTAGTCTACTTCATCCCTTGCGTTGTATCCCCAAGAGATTTCATCGTTTGAAGACACGTTCGCTTACCTTACCCAGGCCACTGATCCCAATTCCAAGAATTTGAATCTACCAGCGCCTACCGCTTCTAGCGTAGAAAGTATTATACAGGTCCTTGAAAGGTGGCCTTCAACTGCACTCTATCCAGGTACATTGTCATTTCACATATCACGGATAAATTTCGCTGATTTCCATTTTTCAATGGCAGTCGTCGACCTCACACGACTTGTCGTAGCTTTCTGCCCTGGCCTTTTGGAGGATTCTGCCCTGAAAAGCCGTCTTCTCCAGGCCCTTCTCGTTTCAGGGGAATGGTCTTCGTCCTGGGCTCCGCCACTTGTCAAGTCCAGAGAGATTAATCTGACATTGGTATTGAAGACGTTGGCGAATATGTTCCAGGAGGGTACCAGTGTTGATGGAACCTGGGTTAATGAGGTGCGTTCAGGCCTGGATCTCCTGGCTTTAGATGATAGTTTGACTGGGGACATCTGGTCTAGACGCTGTTCGCCCTAAGCCAGCTCCCGTATGAGATCTTGTCCAAGGTTCAGCGTACCTGTCTGGCTACGGTTCTTTTCAAGTATGCTGGTTTTCATCATATTACCTTATCCTCTCTTCCTAACAGCATTTTTGTCTCGTGTAGCATGTCCTGCACACAGCTTCGTACGCCGTTTGATGACTACCCGCGGCAGCAGTTTCTCGAAGAAGCTTTCAAGGTAACAACAATTTTTTTCCATTCTAAGCAGATTCAATGGGGTTGAATGGTTATACATTTCAGATCTTAAAGAACGAGACAGCAGATTCGGAAACAGTCTACCGCGCTTTGTTCGCTGTGGGTAACACTGTGAGTGCATATGTATATGATTTGTGTTTCTGTAGTTGAGATGACGACTTCACCATCTTCGCCTTTCCCACTAGCTCCATGCCATGAAATCAAACAGCATCCCCCTGGAACCTGCGCAAAATCAAACCGTACTCGACACTCTGTCTTCCCTGTCCCCAGCGATCGCAGGAGACGCCCGTGTTCGGGATCTTGTCGGGGAACTTGCGACGTTCTTGTAAAAGTTTCAAACTTTTTTATACGGACTTACCTACATACATATTATAACTGTGACGATTCCCACCAAAAGGTATACCTCATCATACCGGACCATAACTGCCACACAGCTTGTAACTATAATCTCCTTTTCGGGTTTGGGGGTTTTTCTTCTGGATTTTGATTGGGTTGTTGCCAGGCTGGGTCTGTGCTTCTCTGTTTTAGATGTAGATATCGGAAATCTTATTTTGTACCATGGACATCTGGGTTTATTTGGGTTTATATCCTCGAATTCTTATAGGCGGGAGCTCGTTCAAGTTGGTAAGAAGTTGACTCGTTGACTCTCAATTCCTTCACAAGAACTTCAAGTTCCTGTCTTCAACTCAACCTTGACCTTATGAATGTTTCAGACAAAGAAGCGCTTAAAGGTTTACTGGGATCTATGAAGCAGGCACCGAGAGGACAACATTGGTAAACGTTGACGTTCAAAAACCACAAGGTTCTGTAGACCTTGGGGTTTTTTTTTTCGCCACCAAAGGTTATCGATTCGCGTTCGCGTTGACTTCATGAATTAAGCCAGGTATGATCCATGTGGCCACTTGTTATGTGAAGACTGTGACGGTTGGGTGAGTTGGATAGAGGCCAGTGTCTGTGTGACACAAGGTTGCAAGGCCAAAGTGGAACGGAAGAAGCGTATTGGTGCTCCGATGCCTGAGCCGGGTGAGAAAGACGACGATGGCGTCGATGATTTGACGATGAAAGAATTATCGAGTTGAAGAGGTGTGCTCAGATGGGAACGGTGGCTACGTTTCGGTTGATGAAGTTTTCATATCGCCATTGTCCGGCAGAAAATCCACTTAGTGGAATGGTTCAGACTATACTGACAATTTGGACCACATTTTTTGTCATAACCTATATATGCATATTCAAACTTAGGTTGTTACAATTATCATACTCGTTAGGAAGTATTCCAATCAGCGAGTCCTTGGTACACTCCATCTATCTATCTATCTTATGGTGTGTTAAAGCCCTGACCTCACCAGAGCACGCATAAAGCTCGTAGAAAAGGTTATTCAAATTGCCTTGCATCGCCGGACTATACTCCGTAGAGAGTCTGATACTTACAATGACCAGACGTATAAGAACTCTTCGTTTGGTATGTAAGGTTTCGAAGAGTGGATATCTGTAGCGCCTTGCTGAAAGCAGTATAATTCATGCCGACTATTATCATACAACCTTATTCACTTCTCTCATTGAAGCCCTAGGAAGCCTCCTGTGCCGTTACCCGTTTCGTAGGATACAAGACGAGGATGCGGTCATGAAAGTAAGCAACTCTTGCGATGGTGGTGGCCGACCGTAGTGCTCAAGCATCCTAATCAACAGTTCATCAAACGCGAGGACATCTTTAGGAAAACCAGACGTACATTCCTCGTGAGGAAGCCCTATTCAAGAGAAGCTATGAGTGATTTTGGCATTCAAATGTTATGATCCCTGCTGAACCAGGCTCCCCCAATTCGACTCCGTTCAAGGAGAAAAAGTAAAAATTTACCAAATACTAGATACATCTACAAACGATGCAATTGCTCTTCCAAGCCACGGGTACAGCGCGCGGTGAAAAGGTAGAAAGCTATACAATAGAAGCGATCTCAGAGTTCTGTACGAAAATGTTATGGCAATGCGCATACCATCAGACCAGTACTCCATTAGTATATCCACAGAGCTGCCCCAATCAGCTCTACTTCAGGAGCACGCATGGATATGTTGACGTCGGGATATTCGTACAACTCGTCCAATGAATAGGTGCAAGATAAGGCGGGAAATTTTTGAATGAATTCGGTGGAGAAGGAAGGAAGAGTTTACACGGCATGGTCCAATAGTTGACCGCCGGATCCAGAAATTAAAAGACTGTAACAGGTAGCCCGGACAAGGTTCAGTACACATGCATGGCGCAGCTAATGTCACAGACTTACCTGGTTTGAAATCTATTGAGAACATATACGGAAGTCGGTTGGCAGGTGCTTGAAGTTTCTGATTGCTATTTTGTCCGACCATTGGCGCGCTATCAGTACCAACGCGTTGGGGAGAGCAAAGGAGAGCGCAAGGTGATGGTAGAAGCGAACGAACGTCGGCAATGCTCGGCAGAGCTGAATGCTGCCGCTTCCTGCCGTTTTAACATGTATATTGGTAAGTTGTGGTCGGTCGTAGACTCGGAGCCTCCGGCCTTAAGGAGGATACACCAGAATTCTGGCCTAGCCCACAGACAAGTTCCAGAGATCCCGCACCTCTTGCCTCCTCTTGCCCACAGAAGTCCTGATTACTCGGCAAAAAAAAGGAGCAGATCTGCAGGACTCTGGACTCGGATCTCAGGGATGGACTCGGTCTAACCAGAACTTGAACCTGGGGTACGGGGAGTACTTAGTACGTCCACACTCATATTCTGCGAATCTATGTGATAATCTCTAGTATCTACACTATTAGACCGGCTGGTACAACGCTTGTCAAATCCGAATGTGAACTTTACGCGTAGCACTTTTGTCCGTTAGTACGCCTTTATTTGCGCCACCTACCGCGCGACTGTCTGAGCACCCATTGGACAACACAAACACCCGTCATACACCACGAAATGCCATAGCATCATGTATGTGCTCCTGCGGTGCTTGGCCCTCACCAGATCCCCGCCCTCCGCAGAGACTTCCTCGACACAATCGCTCCCATGGCCATGTGGCTCTGCCATGGGATAGGACATTCTCGGATTCCGAGGTATACTTTTATCTGCAGCAGTTCATTTTCCATTGGACGAGGGTCGTCCCAATGGCCAAGTTTATTCATGAGGTAGTGACCAAGCAGTGACATGATGTTGGCGGGGTTCATGGAGAACAGCTCAGAAGGTGGATACAGAGGAGAGTAGATTAGCTTATGCACAAACATGTACTTATTGCTCTTTTTCTCCCACAGCCTGAGCGCGTTCAACGTTGCAGTCGACCTTCCCCTTCGCGGATCGAGCTCGCCGCAGCGTGGCTGTTCCCTTGTGAGACCCCGCCCGATGGCGGAGTCGAGTACAAATCTATCTATCCATCTATCTCATCACGAAAATTATTTGGAGTTTATTGGAGTTTAATTGCTATAGGGAGTCATCCAATACAATCTAAACTTGGTCCAAAGGGTCTCCCAATCATCTTGCTTCGCTAGGTGACCTCGCGCGTCTCGCCTTGCTTTGAATAAGGTTTTCCGATGATTCGTTGACGATCTGGGGGGCCTTTGATAATGGCTATATGCAATAGGCCCGGAGAGCTTGGAACGGGTTGCCAATCTAGCAAAGCACATATGAGGAACACATTATAAACCAGATTCGGGAGCAAGCACTCACCCCCTCTTGCTATCCACCCAAAACATGGTAACAAAATAGTGCACTCCGGCACTCCGGTGATGATGAAATAACCCCATCCCTGCTTGTCCCTCTCTTGTTTAACGTATTTATTCATGTAGAATACCTTGCCAGCCAAAGGCAAGCCAAATAGGTCACTGAGTCTTTTCGTGAACAACGTTTTCATCGTCGCTGCTTCTTGAGCAGTGGTAGCAGTTATGACAGGTAGACCCTTGGGTAGACCCGTTTTTCCATCAAGCCAGGTCACGAAGACTTGAGTAATACTAGGCTGGCAAGACGTCAGTCTTATATTAGGTACTTATACTTAGTAGCAAACACTTACAGCCTGCAGTTGTGTTGATGAACTTGATGGCCGCATTGGCCTTGCATCCATTGGGCGAGGGCACACAGCAAGTATCGAACTAGCTATGAGCACGAACAACAAAAGATGCGGGGCAAAGCGCATTTTTCGACGATCGCATCAAGTGATATCACAGATTGACCAGCAAGCTGTGTATTCGAGTGGGGGAAGGTCTGGGAAGGTGGAGACCGGAAATTTTCCGTACACAAGTTGCTTTTTATAAGGCCCAAGGTACAATTGGTCACGTATGCTGTGCAGCTGCAGGGCTAGGACTGGGGTTGAATTGAAAATATCCTTCAAGGCCTTGTGGTCTCAGGTGGTCTCTTGTGGTATGTAGTAGTTCAGACATATCAAAAAAAAAGCCCACTCCCCACCTCTCCCCACTCGGTTTACTCGGTTTTCGGCTGTTTTCGGACACTTCCAGAAAACCGTTTTGCTAGATTCGGGCATATCTAAGTAGATCTGAGTGATTTTGGGCGACCCTCTGTGATTGTTTTGTGATGCGATGCAGTCAAGGCTGATGCGATGCAGTCAAGGCCGCCGCACACTGCAAGGCGCTGCCCCGCTGCATGTGCTCTAGATGTTGATGTGCTCGTGGTCATCCGAGGCCTCCTCTTGGGAGAGTAGGAAGTAGCAGTGCATGAAGTCGGTTTTCAGTAGTCGTTTAGGGAATTTAATAATCGGCGGATAACCACCAGCCTCAAATTCAAAAATTTAACTTACCCGACTCCTGGCTCCTACCACCTCCTACAACCCTGCTACAACCTAAGCGCCATACTTAGAAGTCACCACTTTAACATTTCCCATCTATCCATCGACCAAACCCATCCTTTCTTCTCAACTTCTCCATCCACCTCGAAAGCCACTCCGACTGACCCAACCGACCCAAACCAAGTAACCTGCAAATCCTTCCGAGTCCAATCCCAATCCCAATCCCAGTATCACCTTCAATGCCACAAAAGCACTCCTCATGCTCGTCTCCACCTCGAATGCTCCTTCGTATGTCTTAGGCAACGCAATATCCAATGGCGAACGCGAGGAAAAGGTTTTGAGGTGAAGGTTTTGAGGTGGGGGGTAATAGTGTGTTGTCGGCTGAGGCGGCGCTGGAAAAGTTACCTCCGTGTTCGAAGGGAGGGGACGAGGTTGGGGCTTACGGCCACGGCTGAGGGATGGTAAGGTCAAGAGGACAGGATTGCAGATGTTACGATGGGACTGCGAAGACAAAGAGTAATTGATAAATGCTGTGCGTACGTGTACGTACCCGTTGGTAGATTACATTTGCAAGTTAGAGAAGCTTTCGAGGCCAGATATGCGGACCCTTGAATTGGCAGTTGTTAGGAGTTGGCGGCGTTCATTGGATGGGTGTATTGCTTGTCTCGATGTTTATTTTCTGGGCACCAAATGACTGGAACGAAGAAGTTTAGGACTAGTCCCGAGAGGAGATATCATGTAGAGATGAAGGATTTGAGCACACGTCGTTGACCAATATTCGAACATTTGAGCTTCGCAGTGAGATGGTACAGAAGTGTACCGTCGGTGCTAGATTATCGAGCTGGTGCGCGAACATGGGCATGTCTGTTTCGAAGTTTTTGATCTTGAGCACGCCGGTTCTTAGTTTTGGGAGAATAATCGCGACTTTGAAGTCCTTTCAAGAGGATTGAGGACGCGACTTGGTCTGCAACTAGAGTTAATAACTCGAATAGCAAAGTAATTATAACGAACTCACAAATATCCCAACCCCGTACTGATTCTCTTTTTCCTGCCTCTTCACGTCGCAAACCTTCACCAATCTCAAAAGATCCGACGGGAAATATTCAAGAGCCAGTTTTATCGACACGCAATGCACATCCAATTGATCGCTCTGCGTTTGATCAACGGTTCCCGACGATAGATCTCCACGAGAAACGAAGAATATCCTATAGCCGAGGTTCCGTAGGGAAAGTAAATTCGGCTTGTTGACTTTTGCAATGATTTCGATGTAAGGATGAAGTAGCTGGTGGCTAGGAGGCATCGGTATGGAGAGAAAAGCCCTGAGGGATTGGCCAGGTCAGTTGGTCAGTTTGAAGGCTAAGGCCAGCAAAGATATAAAAGATTTCCGTAGGTGCTCCGGGAAAAAAACTAATTTCTTGGACCGTTCTGTAATGATACTGCGATCTTTTTGAACTGCTAGGATTTCTGTGGATTGGAGTTTGAACCTAGTCGCGA
Source organism: Rhodocollybia butyracea (assembly GCA_015501585.1). Lineage (NCBI taxonomy): Eukaryota > Fungi > Basidiomycota > Agaricomycetes > Agaricales > Omphalotaceae > Rhodocollybia > Rhodocollybia butyracea. The sequence continues at coordinate 58,301 of JADNRY010000297.1, forward strand.
ACTTTGTTACGTTGAACGTTGAACTTGTTAACGATGCCCGCAGCTGAATGAAGCCCATCGAACCTAGAAATAATAATCGATGTTTGTAGTGGTCCGATGGTGCCGAATAGAAGCGTGATCGATCCGTTCAACCATGGCTTTTAAAGTCAGAACGTGAGCGTGAGCGCTTGAGCGCCAGCTGCAGGTATACGACTGTGAAGGTGTTTACTTATCCGTATAAGTACAGTAGTACAGTAGGAAGTACAAGACAGTGCACTTTGATATTTCCGTGCATGGGCGTCTACTGAACACAGCTTCTTCTCCGTTTTTTCTTGTCTTCAATGCTGATCGGAAAAATAAATGTTGTTGTTCAAGGGCCACAAGGATCTGTAGACCTTGGAAATTTCTCCTCGCCACTAGAATATGACACGATTGCCAAGTCTCTAGTCACCAAAGGTTGGGCCTTGGTTTACATTCAACTATTTGCAGCTGACTGTTCCTATCTGATCAAGGGATCGAACCACCGACGAGTGGCGCGTTTGCGGTCTTGGATAAAGAGGAGTTCCACCTGCGAGTCTCTGGTAGAAAACCGTCAAGCAAGAGTATCATCAACCTGTGAGTGGCTTGCTGACTCTCTATCTATCCCAACACCAATTTGTGCGACAGTGACCAAACTCTCATTCATCATTATAACACCCATTGTCTTCGCTCTGGTAGTAGCCCTGATAAACATCGCTCTCCGGGCAAGGCGAAAAATCCGAAGTGAATCCGTTTGTGTGCATGACGACTTGAACTTCTCTTTCGAGAGGTCAGCCTTTGCTTTGCCTTCATTTCTAGTCTCACTAAATCTAGTCCTGCAGAACGATCCGAGTTCCAGGCAAGTTGTTATAATTATTCTTATGGCCAATCTATGACGTTTCGTCTAGATAATGGGAAGGAACATCCTCTGCCTCCTGGTTTGGGATCTTTTCAATTATTGTAAAGCAAGCTTTAACTGATGGTATATTATTATTCTGATGTTTTTGAAAATCAGTAATGTCGCTGACTACGCGGACAAACTCCCTCCTTCTATCGTTGCTCGTGGTGGAGTTTTTATCGTACGCAAATGTCCACGTTCCTTTCTCTTGCTCCGATCTGATAAAAATACCTCGCACCTATCGTGTTGATAGTCTATGTATCAACGAGAGGCAATGTGGATGAGTTTCCGCAACTCTGGGACAGACCGTTACGCCGTGAAGGTATCTGTGGGCAATATCAATGCGTTGACGGCAGTCCTATTTCCGAGGTGCGCCAAGATGGCACTCAAGACTACGTTGTTCTAGCACCGTCTGGTGGCCAACCGTACGTAGAGATTTCTGCATTACACGTCATGCTGATATTTTTCCTCGACGTCTTAGGTGGCTGGTAAGATCTCAAGTGTTTGTCCCATAAACTCAATATAGCTAAGTCCTCTTCTCCAAAAGGATGGAATCAGTACTTCGCCGGGTGTTGTTCGCCGTTCGCGCTCTCTTTTCTGTCCATATGCATGGCGTACTTACTTTGAAACATGTAATTTTACAGAATTCGTGGCGATGCACTGGGAAGTGGATACACTGTTGAAGGGCAGTTGACTGGTGGGGAGGTGTGCACCATCATGATTCAATTGTCTTGATCTTTTATCAACATCATTCCACTAGGATATCGGTGGAGTTCAATTCGATATCTTCAAGCGTACAAGCAAACTTTCACCTGTGAACATCTCGGTAAACCACTTGACTTATTCAAGACTCCCCGCCAGCTCGGCTTGAAGCAAGGCGATAGCGTTACTATGGAGGATTGCCGGTGAGTGCTTCCTATTTCTGAAAATGCACGGACTGATGGTAAAACAGTGACCGCGAGTTGAAGTGCGGAGAGAACCTTTACACTGACCTACTCAAAATTACTCTACGCATCACCTTTTATACAGGCAAGGACTAATAGCATTCGTAACGTTGGTGGATGGTCTACTGACAGGACCTTGGTAGGCATGCCAATTATAATCAAGACAATGACAGGCAAAGAGATCACAATCTTTTGTGAATCGTCAGACACGATTGACAATATTAAAGCAATGATTCAAGATAAGGAAGGTATTCCGCCTGATCAACAACGACTTATAAACGCAGGCCGGCAACTTGAAGATGGTCGAACCCTTTCTGGTCAGTACGCCTCTGAGTTCAATACCTTGTTTATTAATTTTTGATTTAGACTACAATATACGTCGCGGCGCGTCCCTTATTCTTGTTCTGCGCCTCGTTGGTGGCGGTTTCTATGGGCCAATGGGTTTTGCAGCTGGGGGAAGTATCACCCAAAAAATCACCAAAGATCGTTGGCCCATTGCTGCGTACGACCAGACAAATCCCATATGCCTTCAGGTTCATGTATTGAACTCGGTGATGTTTTCACTGGTAACTGGGCTCCCGCCTCCCAAGTGTCCTGTCTCCGCCAAGACCTATTTAGAGGCAGGGCTGCCGTGGTTCACCCTTTACGATGAACAGCCGCTTGCTAACAATACTGCTGGGAGGTCTCGCCTTAGAGACGTAAAGTCGGTTGGGGCGATTGACCTCGTGCGCAAAAAGAAAAGGCAACCTCCGTTGCAAGGAGCATGTTCTTCCTGTGGATCCAGTATGCCCACCTTCAAGCTTTCTCCATGTGACCACTTGCTCTGTGAAGACTGTGACAGTTGGATGGATTGGATGGAGGCTCGCGTCTGCGTGATACAAGGCTGCAAGGCCAAAGTGGAACGGAAGAAGCGCATAAGTGCCCCAATGCCGGAGCCAGGTGAAGAGGATGAAGACGGGGTTGACGACTTGACAATGGATGAAAGGATTATTGAGTTGAAGAGATGTGCCCAGAGGGGAATCGTGGCTACGTTTCGGTTGAAGAAGTTTTCAGTGTCGCGTTGTCGGGCAGAGGATCTACTTAGTGAAACGATTCGTATATGTACAGATTTGGTACAAATAATTTGGAAGTTTAGGCTGATACCGTGATGATTATTGTCACTAGTTCAAGCATACTCATTAGGAAGTATCATCATTGATGAGTCCCCAGTACTCTTATCAGTTGAGTGTGAGGCCTCAACAGAGCGTGGGTAAGCTCGTGAGGAGTTCAATACAGTGGCCGGACATATGGTGGTCTGTGCTTCTATTTTAGATGTAACGGAAGGAAGGAAGGAAGTGAATTACGGATCCAGGATCTGAACGCCGGGGCAGCCGAAGCTCCATGGTGCGGCACAAGCACCATGAAATCTTAGTTAGACGTTTCGGTGGGTGTGATTTCACATCACCAGGACTGGTTGCCGTGGAATGAGCGCCCATTGAATACAGCCTCTTCTTCTTCCTGATCAAGATCAACACGTCCATGGAGTCCAAACTGGTAAATGTTGTTGTCGAGGGTCCACAAGGAGCTGTAGACCTTGGAAATTTCATCTCGCCGCTAGAATATGACATGATTGTTGAGTCTCTAGTCGCCAAAGGTTGGTCATCGGTTTACTAAGTCGTGTTATTCATCCATCTGCAGTTGACCTAACCTGATTGATTCAAGGTATCGAACCACCGATAAGCGGCGCGTTCGTGGTCTCGGAAGAAGAAGAGTTCATCGTGCAAGTCTCCTGCAGCCAGCCGTCAAGCATGAGTATCATCAGTCTGTGAGTGGCTTGATGACTCTCCATTTTTCTCAGCACTAATTCGTGCGACAGCGACCAAACTCTCATTAATCATTATAACACCCACTGTATTCGTTCTGGTACTAGCACTGGCCCTCAGCATCGTTCTGTAGACGAGGCGAAAATCCAAATTAATTCTGCTTGTGTACATGGCAACCTGAACTTCTCTTTCGAGAGGTTAGCACTCCTGTTTGTCTTCTACATTTCCAGTTTCGCTAATCTAGCCTTGAAGAACAATCCGAATTCCAGGCAGGTTGTTATAAACATCATTATCGCCAATCTATGACGTTTCATCATCTAGATAATGGGGCGGAGCATCCTCTGCCTCCTGGTTTGGGATCTTTCCAACTATTGTAAATCACGCCTCGACTGATGATATATCATTGTTCTGATGTTTTTGGAAATCAGTAATGTTGCCGACTATGCGGACAAGCTTCCTCCATCTGTCGTTGCCCGCGGTGGAGTTTTTATCGTATGCAAATGTCTACATTCCTTTGGTTTGCTCCGATCTGACAAAAATATCTCGCACCCATCGTGCTGGTTATGCTGTTCAAAAGTGTGAAATATTCAAGTGTGCTCCCCCCTCACAAATGTGCTCCCCCCCCACAAATCTGGTGTGCTCCCCCTTCAGAAATTCAAGTGCGCTCCCCCTCAGAAATTATGTGTGCTCCCCCTTCACAAATGTGCTCCCCCCTCACAAACCAGTGTGCTCCCCCCTCAGAATTATGTGTGCTCCCCCTTCACATAAATTATTCATTTTGGATTAGTCATGAAAATTACCATATTTGGTAAGGCCCAGTCACTCAGTCATATGACTCCTTAATCTGAACTTACACAGTTACTTAATTATATACTATGGTGAGCAATGTAATCTGCTCTAGACCGGCACAGCTGTAGAATGCCAAGAGCTACCATATTTGGTAAGGCCTAGTCTTGACTCAGTCATATGACTTCCTTAATCTGGATTTATGTACTTATGTCAACTATATTATAGTGAGCAATCTACGTGGGCATGTGTCACATGACATTTGTAGGGATGAGTATTGAGCAATGACACATGAGTTTCTAGCTCCTACCTGGGTATACTTACAATACCAATTCAAAAGTAAAACCTTGAAACAAAAGGTCCAGACTTCAAGTTGTTCAATGTTGAAACTTGAAAGTATGGACTTGATGATTGTGCAGGTAAAGAAGTCGACCATGGCCCATTCCATACCAACATCCCACACTGCTTATGATTTTTATGCTACTACTAGTTGGATTACTAGGATATACTTAGTAAGTACTCTATCTATCCTCAAAACACAAAAATCTTAGACCAAATCATTGCCAATTCAGTGGATTGCTTGCACATAACTCACAGTTCTGGTCATGATTCTGGTCAGGGCGAGTCCTGGCAGTGCTACTTTCATCTATCACTTTCTAATACATACTGTATAGTAATTATTCATTGCAAATTGCACATAGTACCATAGAGTATGTGCAAATGAATGGGCGGGCTGAAGGCCCACTATCAAAAATTGGTACTGTTTCATGAAAAACCTTGAAAAACCCTCTTGTTATGCATTACTAATTGCCAAATACCCATGCTCCCTAGTTGAGTCCTGTTACATGTTATGGGACTCAAGAGTGTGATTGTACATTTGGCCGCACGGCGCAGGATTCCGAGTCATTCTTGCATGTTAGACTTGTGGAGAAGTCACTGACCCACTGTAAACTTCTTCTACTACCACAGGCCTTACTGTTGTAACTAATAGTAATTTACAGCCAGTGGGCAATAAAGACTGCTGAAGCGCCCTCTGGGTGCTAGTGTGTGGCTTAGGTCGGGTACCTAAAAAGCCAACCCGACCCGGCACTATACCCATACCTGTGTACACGGCTACGGGTTCCCAGGCGCTTACCTGCCAGGTGTTCAGTTGTCCCATATAAATTTTCTGAAGCTGTGAAATATCAATGTTACGAGTCCTGAATGTAATGAAGGCTTGTCCTTATGGCCGGTTTTGCGTGGGAATTTCTTCCCGATTAGGGTTGATCTTGCCCAAATTTGGAAGAATCGTTTCCCCATATTTAGAAATGTCAAAGCGCTTGGCATGTGACTTTCTGATGTACCCACTGTATATCCCATGTTACCCAAAACTTTGCCGCATCTACCTTTTTACTCTTAAACTTCTTGCATCAAATGCCGTTGTGGTTGCACCTCTAATGCGTGGATTATCAGTGCTGTACATTCTTTTCGCCACACGGCGTTTATCCATCTTAGTAAACTTTACTTCCATTTTTGTAGCCCCCACACTTACTTCCTCGGTTTTTTACATTTCGTTGGCGGTTGTTGCAGTGCACGATTCATAACTAGTGTCTTGCAGGACTCGTACCTGCCACGCGCTTGGCGCGGTGGCCCACACTCGCAAGTCATGTTGGCATAGTGGTTAACTATGCTGGGCAAAGCCTTAGAACTGAGAACAAGGCTGCAGGTTCAAATCCTGCTTTGACACTGAATTAAATAAAATTTGAGTGTTCCGGGTGGACTCGGGTTCACTAACGGGTGCCGGGTAGTCAGACCTGGACCTGACAGAGTACCCGACCCGGAAACCGGCCATACCGGCCATACCCATGCCACACACTACTGGGCGCTTCAAAGTTCAGATACTAATTTCTAGGGTTCGAAAGTGCAGTTCATATAACCAATAAAAACTGCAAACCGCACTGCACTGAACCGCGGTGCACCTTTATGTAATGCTGCACCGGTGCACTGCAGTTCAGTGCAAGGTTCTGTAAAATCTTAGAATTTACAGAACCGGTGGTAACCGATGCAGTCCAGGTGCGTGGTTTTGAGCGCTAAAATAGGCGCCTTAGCGTCGCCGTGAGTTTCCTTTTTCAGATTTAATTATTAATTGTCCACAAGATTCAGTATTGGGCCTGGACATGAGTCTGGATCTGGGTTTACCCAAACTTATATGTCATTGCTCATTACTCATCCCTACAAATGTCATGTGACACATGCCCATGTAGATTGCTCACTATAATATAGTTGACATAAGTACATAAATCCAGATTAAGGAAGTCATATGACTGAGTCAAGACTAGGCCTTACCAAATATGGTAGCTCTTGGCATTCTACAGCTGTGCCGGTCTAGAGCAGATTACATTGCTCACCATAGTATATAATTAAGTAACTGTGTAAGTTCAGATTAAGGAGTCATATGACTGAGTGACTGGGCCTTACCAAATATGGTAATTTTCATGACTAATCCAAAATGAATAATTTATGTGAAGGGGAGCACACATAATTCTGAGGGGGAGCACACTGGTTTGTGAGGGGGGAGCACATTTGTGAAGGGGAGCACACATAATTTCTGAGGGGGGAGCGCACTTGAATTTCTGAAGGGGGAGCACACCAGATTTGTGGGGGGGGGGCACATTTGTGAGGGGGGAGCACACTTGAATATTTCACACTTTTGAACAGCATATGCTGGTAGTGTATGTATCAACGAGAGGCAATGTGGATGAAATTCTCCAACTGTGGGACAGACCGTTACGCCGTGAAGGTATCCGTGGGCAATATCAACGCGTTGACAGGCAGTCCTATTTCCGAGGTGCGCGAAGATGGAACCCAAGACTACGTTGCTTTAGCACCGCCTGGTGGATTCGGCCAATGGTGCGTAGAAACTCTGCTTCATTTAATCATAAAATAACGTGCTGATATTTTTTCTCAACATCTTAGGTGGCTGGTAAGAGGGCAATTGTTTAATTTGATCTATTTGTGGCTAATACCTCTCCTCCAAAAGGCTGGAATAAGCACTTCACCGGGTGTTGTTCGTCGTTCGTGTTCTCTTTTATATTCATATGCATCGCATCGTGTACACCTGTTATTTTACAGAATTTGTGGCGATGCCACTGGGAAGCGGATACGAGCAGTTGACTGGTGGGGAGGTGTACACCTTCATAATTTGACTGTCTTGAATATCTATTAACATCCTTTCACTAGGATATCCGGGGGATTCAATTTGATATCTTCAAGGGGTACAAGCAAACTTTCACCTGTGAACATCTCGGGAATTCACTTGATCTATTCAAAACTCCTCGCCAGGTCAGCTTGAAGGAGGGGGATAGTGTTTGTATGAAAAATCACAAGTGAGTCCTAGATCTCCATTACTTAAAATGCAAGACTGATATTAAAACAGCGCTCGTAAGTTGGAGCGTGGAGAGAACTTCTACACAGACGCACATAAAATTACTCTATGCTTCAAATCTCTGAAAGGCAAGGACTAGTAATAGCATTTTGAATGGCATTAAGGTCAGTTTAATGAAATATTTACAGTTTTCATCAAGACCCCAGTGAAAAGGGAGACAATTAAAGTTACCTGTGAATTGTCGGACCGAATTGGTGATATCAAACGCAAGGTTAAAGAGCAAGAAGGCATTTCGGTCAATCACCAAAGAATCATATTTGGGCGCCAGCAACTTGAAGATGGTCTAACCCTTGCTGGTCAGTACTTGTTGCCCCTGAGCTCAACATCTGCTCAACATCTTCGTTTATTAACGTTTATATCAGAATACAAAATATCAGACCTGGCTACCCTCTACCTCTTTATGTCCTTCCATGGCGCCGATGGTGGTCAGAATCGGCCAACGAGCTTGGCAGCCGGGGAAGTATCACCCAAAAAATCATCAAAGATTATTTGCCCATCAATGCCTATGATCAGACAAATCCCACGCGCCTCCAGGTTTATGTCTTGAACTCTGCGATGTTTTCACTGGTAACTGGCCTCCCAACTCCCGAGTGCCCTCTCTCCCCCAATACCTATTTAACCGCAGACCTGCCGTGGTCCGAGCATTACGATGAACGCATCTCACCTGCTAACGATACTGCTGGAGAGCATAGCCTTACAGATGTAAAGTCGGTTGGGTCAATTGACCTCATAAACCAGAAGGAAAATCAACCTCCATTGCAACGAACCTGTTCTTGCTGTGGATCCTGTATGCCTGCCTTCAAGCTTTCTCCATGTGACCACTTGCTATGTGAAGACTGTGCCAGCTGGATGAATTGGACGGAGGCAAGTGTCCAGTGTGTGACACAAGGTTGCGCGACAAAAGTGGAACGGAAGACGCGCATCAGTGCCCAAATGCCAAAGCCAGGTGAGGAGGACAAAGATGGGATTGACGATTTGTCAATGGATGAAAGAATTATTGAGTTAAAGAGATGTGCCAGAGGGGTACTGTGGCTACGTTTCGGTTGAAGAAGTTTTCAGTGTCACCGTTGTCAGGCAAAGGATCTACCTAATGTCCGCCCAATGGTTCAGACCAATGGGCCATATTGAACAATGATTCATACATTGAATCATATTTTTTATCTTACGAACCGTACATGCACACTCAAGCTTAGGTTGTTATGACCCCTGGTTCAAGTATCCAAGTTAGGAATTATTGACTCGGAGACCAGAGCTAAGTATTCATTCATTCATTTGATTTGAATCGGGACATAAGTCGAGTTTTAAGATACACTGCTATACGTATGAAAACTCTTCGTCTGGGATGTAAGGTTTCGACGAGCGGACATTCGTGGCGCCTTCCTAAAAACAGTAGAGTTATGTCGAATATTATCTATTTCTCCGAAAGCCACGGGTCACTAAGAAGCTCCTGCGCTGTCGCCCGTTTCGCGGGATCTAAGACGAGCATGCGGCTCATGAAAGTAAGCAACTCTTGCGATGGTGGTGGCCGACCATAGAGGTCAAGCAATCTAATCAACAGTTCATCAATCGCGAGGACATCATTGGGCAAACCAGACATATATTTCTCGTGAGGAAGCCCTAGTCAAGGGAACTATGAATAATTATGACATTCAAAGATTATGACAAACTCACCGGTCTCCCTACTGAACCAGGCTCCCCCAATTCTACTCTGTTCCAGGAGAGGAGTGGAAATTTACCGAATACCAGATACATCCACAAAGGATACAGCAATTCTCGTCCAAGCCATCCGGATACAGCGGGTGCGCGGTGAGAAGGTGGAAAAGCTATCCGATGAATGAGAGTTCTGCAGAAAAGTATTGTGAACGCTATGCACATACTGTCAGGCCAGTACTCCATATATCCACCGAGCTGTCCCAGTCAGCTTGAATGAACGCTTCAGGAGCCCGCAAGCAGCAGCGGATATATCGCTGGATATTCGTGAACCTTGTCCGAAAAACATGCTAGATAAGGTCGGTCAAAGCAGGATAGATAAGTTCACAAGGTTACGCACCAACACCAAAATCCATTAGTTTGAACCGGCCATTCTTCCGCCACCACTCAAGGTCTAGTCTATCGCCATCAGGGAAATTACCAAGGGGAGCAGCCTTTGTTATTACACAAGATCCATTCTCTTTGACCTTGAACTCACGTCTCATGGTCCTTTGGATTGAAATCGGACGGCGTAACCTCAAAATTCAGTTGCATTATGATGTTCGACGATTTCACGTCTAGAATACCACCTTTTAAACAGTTATGACAGAAGAGGTCTTTGCGTACATACCTGTATGAATTATTTTGCATTCGCGATGACAATAGTCTAGTGCAAGCAAAAGATCGCGCATAACAAGTTTGACGAAAAACTCAGGGAATCTATGAGTACCTGCTGTTATGTCGAAGCCGAGAGTGGTAGATCAAATCCTAGAAGTTCAGTGACGAGACAAGTATGCACGCCATAGCGGCTCTCCGTAGTAAATGCGTCCAAAATACGAGGTACACAGTTGCTGCCTGGGTGGCTAGGATTTGCTTCTTCGATACGTTCCAAGAACTTTATCTCTGGCGAGCGTTTGCGTTGAGACTCGATGACGGTAGTTACAGCTAAGGACGAGCATATTAGAGTGCATACAAACTTATTAGTTGATGCGAACCGGTAGAAATTTGAGCGCCACACAAATTCCTTTTCTGCAAAAGAAGACCAGAGAATCAGGTTGATTGTTTCGAGTGGTAGAAGTATGGAGAATACAGAGGTACATACAGATGGTTTCGATCTTGGGCCAGCCACACTGTCGATTGCATCCCATGACCGAGTTTTCGGAGGATCTCATATCGTTCAGAATGCAGGCGTTCACCTATGACCGTAGGACGATATCCACCTAGTTCGTAGCCTGTACGCGATTCAGCAAGACGAAGCCATTGCGGCTCTGGAGTAGTTTGCGGCAGCGAGTTGGTTATTGTTGAAATGACGCGTAATTTTGGTTTGAGAGGAAGTTTCAGGATGCCTACAATGACATGGAGGTGACGGTTACAAGTATACATAAGTAAGTGGGTCCAGAATTTGTTCTTGTTTGAGTGCTGAGCATGCTCTCCTTCGACTTAATATTGAAGTAGATACAGGTATGGCACTTCCAAGGAGAGGGGGATAATGATCGATTCTAACTCATGAAATCACAATTAATCTCGGACATCCATTTTCATTTTCCATTTTCGCCGTTCGGGACAATGAGTAAGGCGCTCGGACGCGCTCACAGATTGAAGATCACGTGCCGAGTGGTAAACTGCATACATCCCAAAGCATTTTGAACAGGTGCGATGCGGTGACAGGTCGTATGGAAGAACATGCATTTCTTGATCTCAAACGCTGAAGCTAATCTTAGATCCTTCTTCGACTGTTGTCTACAAGCGCTTAGAGTGGATGATGGGGCAAGATCAAGAGTCCTGCCGTATGTTTGTTAACTACATGTGTAAGGAGCATGATAAACACAAATGTATTACGTCGAAAGGCCTGCTTCCTTCAACACGTCCGCGTTATAGGTAACAAGGTCTGAAGCCTTCAGATGAGAGATATCCGAGTAAGTCACTAGCCTTGCTTTAGACCCTTCTTCCACCTCGATCTTTGTGATAGAGAGATTGAAACAGATCCAGTTTGTCACTTGGTTTGGTTCTGTCTCAACTCTACCGGTCGATATCAGGTTCTTTACCAACGCAGAGATAAATCCTCCGTGTGAAACTACCAGGACTTCGTAAGGCTTTTTGCCTGGAGCTTCGGTTAATTCTTTGACAGTTGTATCCCACCAGTCCAGCGCTCTAACCGCGAAAGACTCGGGGCTCTCTGCTGTCTCGTCGTCAGTATAGTTTCGCCTCTCCGACAAGTGTTTTCCTTCTAGTTTGCCCAAACACTTTACACAAGTAACGGTTAACTTCAATCACCGGGTAGATTTTTCTAGAACGCAAACACTTACGCGTTCTCTAAGACTTTCAGTTCGCTTAACCAAGATTTTTTCGCGCCTAGGATGGCGTTTACAATAATCTCTGTGTCTGATCAAAATATATCGCATCCTGTTGTAGAGTTTGGAGCTCCTTACCTCTGCCGCCCTTTTCAAATCGCTGGTAAGCGCGAAATCCAAGTCTACTTTACTGAAAGCATCTATAGCCATCGCCGCCTGCTCTCTTCCGGCTTGATTTAACAGGTATTCTCGCTGGCCTTGTATGATATGTGCTCTGTTTTCATCTTAGCGTTCAGCGTCAGACCTAACAATCATAGGAATCTCTAAGACTCACCTGTCTCCCCATGCCGCACGATATACACTCTTGCAACGATCATGGTCGTGGCGCAGAAAAGGATGCCAGTTTTCCAGGAATGGCAACCGTAGCCCCGTAAGTGGCCATCACCGGATCACAAGCCGAATTTTTAAATAAGCTTGGCTTGGCATAAATTTCAACATACGTAACGTATATAGTCCCCATTTAGACGCTCTCTACAGCTTTTACTACCACGCTCATTGAATCCGTACCTTCAACCATGTCTTCAGCATCTTCAGAAAGAACGGCTCTGCTGCCCAATGGCGATCGCAGACATTTCTCAGAATCTGACAACAACTTCCTTCAACGAACTTCACTTTTATTCAAAACAGAAGGGCAGCCTTCCCATCTTGCGTCATGGAAATTTTTTCTGTTTGGGTCCTGGATCAACGTCCTGCTCGTCTTTGTGCCTCTGAGCATCATCGCGCACAATCTTGATCTAGACGCTGCCTTGCGGTTTTCGTTCAGCTTCTTTGCAATTGTCCCCCTAGCTTCAGTAAGTTCAACCGTTGGTCTCCTTAATTCTGGTATTAATTTATGCTCTGTTAAGCTTTTGGGTACTGCGACCGACGAAATGTCAATCAAACTTGGTCAAACTCTTGCTGGACTGTTAAATGCTTCGTTTGGAAATGCGGTCGAAATTATCGTTGGCATTGCTGCGCTCATGCAAGGTTCGGGTTCACAGCAGGAAGAAGTTCCTTTCTTTTACTGAACTTGCCACAGATCAACTCGTCATTGTACAAAACTCCGTTAGTTCATGATTCAATCCGTTTTGTCCGGAGTTTCATTCTCCTTCTAGTTGCTTGGATCCGTCTTGTCCAATATCCTCCTTGTTCTTGGATGTTCGTTCCTAGCTGGTTCGTGCATCTATATGCGAATTTAACGCGGGTTGATTGGCATTTTGCACTCGTCTAGCCGGATTCAAATTTCCCGAAAGCAATTTCCAAGTAACTGCAGCCCAAGCGTGAGTCTGCTGTCGACTTCGCTTCTTCCTAGTTTACCGATAATCCCATTAGTTCAAGTTCGGTACGTTGCTCCGTTGCATATCTCAAGTAGTCTCAAATACGATTTCTTTCTTTAGTTGATGACGCTGGCTTGCATAACTCTAGTCATCCCCGCTGCGTACTACAGTACCAAATCCTCCGGAAATGCATTCATGGACCCTCACACGAATGCTATTACAAACATGGGTACAGCGGAACATTCTCTTTTTTTTTTCCCGATTCCTTACATTCTAATATAGATCCGGAAAGATTGAGTGGATTGTTGATCATCTCCAGAGGAACCGCCATTCTGCTGCTTGTAGTTTATGTAGCGTATCTGTATTTCCAGGTGAGCACGTATGGGTTCCGAGTATGAAATCGTCTTACTCAACGCCGTATCCAGCTCAAGTCTCATGCCTATCTCTTCACCGCTGATGATGAAGGTCAAGAAGAGGAAACCCCCAACATGAACATCGTCTCTGCCGCTGCCGCGTATGACTTAATCATACACCCAACAGGATTCTTGATTAATCGTTCAACGTAGACTTCTAATCGTGACCGTCATCACCGCGTTTTGCGCCGACTACTGTGAGTGAAGAATATCTAATCATACCTGCGCTCACAATTTTTTCAGTGGTTGCATCCATTGAAGAATTCGCCGACCGTTATCACATCCCCAAACCATTCATCGGACTCATCTTGCTACCTATCGTCGTACGTAGAATCAATATGCAGCATAATCCTTTAGCGCTCACATCATACTTTCAGGGCAATGCCGCGGAGCATGTCACATCTATCTGGATGGCGCTTAAAGGTCAAATGGAGCTTACCATTGGAATTTGCGTTGGTTCTTCGATTGTGAGTGATCTTCTATTCCCGCTTTTGGGTAAATACTCAGTAACTTCTTTCCAGCAAATCGCCGCCTTTGTCATTCCGCTTTTGGTTATCATTGGATGGATGTGAGTCATCTTCACACCTGATTTTCCTGTGCTAATATTGATATGTTGGAAAGCTCCAACCACGAACTTACCTTATTCTTCGCCAATTTCGAGGTATGTTTGGGCATTTTCTCGTTTGAACGTCTCTGAGCTGAGCCTTTTCCGCTTTTCCAGACAATTGCGTTCTTTGCATCTGTTTTCCTGGTCAACACGCTAATCCAGTCAGTGTTGATTTCATATAATCATATCGCTCGCTCATTGTATATACACAGAGATGGAAAATCAAACTATATGGAAGGTTTAATGCTCATTACCCTCTACTTGGTCATTGCACTTGCCTGTGCGTCTCCCTTTCTAGTGTTAATTTCTGTTCCGAGAAACTGACTATCCTAACTTCCAGTCTGGTGTCATAATCACAACTCTCTATCTGTCCGTTCGCTTCAAACTACCAAAAATATATTACATTTCGCTCTATTGATCATCGCCTGTATCCTGTATCTTCACTTTCCTCTGGACCTGGCGCGTTACCTTCTTCCCTGTACAGTGCGTTATACCTATCTCATTTTCGTTCGCGTTACATTCTATCACTTACCAAACTAGTGTATCCACACCTATCTACACTTGCTTATATTTACTCTTCCGGATATATATGTAGTTCAATTTGACTCCTGCTACTGAAGTTCAAAAGTCCGCACAGATATAGTAGATTATCCAATGTGTATTTTTATTATGTTTTTGAAAACTTATTGCCAGCTAACTGGAGTATACGAACGGCTAGCATAGTAGGGTGAAGAGTATCGTGGATGCGACATGCACTCTGGCAGGTGGAGAACCTATGCCTTGAATCTTCCTTCGCAGGTTTAGTGCAACTGTCGATGAAATTCACTTCAGCGTGTCGACCTTTGGCGCGCTTCATCACCAGCTGGAGATCTTTCCGAATTCCACTCAGTTAACGGTCGCGGTTCGTCGTTTAGCTCGCAAACGTAAAAGGGCATCCTTCGAGAATCTCACTGCCGGATGGGAATTTTCCCCTTCCTCACAGTGTTCCTCTTCCGCTGAGGCATCCAAGTCATCTCCCTTCTTCTGCTGAAGCATCCGAGTGCTCGCCAGCTGGCCCATGGTTCAGTTTTTTTGCCTTTCCCTTGCGACATACGCTTTTGACTCTGTGAAGCACCTCGGCTTGTTCCCGCATAGCAGCTTTATGCAAAATCAGCCAATCCGAGACCCTCTACTACTTACCTCCCGAACACGCCTTTCTTTTCTCATTCAAGACCCGACCCGCATATTTTCCTCCCTCTTCATTCCTTTGCTCTGTGGAATCTCAACCCCACTTGCCTCTCTTCATCGCTCACGGTTGTTATGTTTGAGTCACCTCCAAATCCTTTCCTTACGAGAGTTCCGAGTCTGTACTGGAATTGTTTTCATGGTTTTCCGGCAGCGCACATGCGCCCTTCGCCGAGAAGCGGCGTCAATTCCATCATCGACATGGACACGCTCAATCAATACTCCCTTGTACTCGATTTATAGCAACATTAAACAGCTTTTGAATACAATACAGTATCTAGCCTTCCGTCTGGTGAATCTTAGTACCTTTCCTTTCTTCGGTGCGCATCAGTTGCGATAACTGGTATGACTGACCTGATCTCCTCAGTCAGCTGATGCTTGAATGTATAGTAGGGCAATCTTTGTCAGAAACAAACGGATCTGTTCTGCGGGAAATCGGGACCAACAAGGGCAAATGAATACAATGCTGTACAATTTAGATGCTGTATTGTCTTCATGATGCCTTGGAGTTTAGACGCTCGAATGCTATAAAAGCTCTCCAATCGAGACCTCCAGTCTATGGTACTTGTTCTCTCATGCATAGAAGCAACACACAAAACAATCCTAGTAATGGGAAGAAGGACGGTCGAAACGCTGATCTAAAGAGAGATCATAATCCTTCACGAGGTAAGTTCAGTAATTCCTTTGGCCATCCTTGCGCTATGCACTAATATCGGATATCGAGCCTCAGACGATCAAATCACGGATATCACCGCAGCATATCAGGCAGCTTCCAACTTCCAGTCGAATAATCAAGATGCAATTTTCAAAACAGGCTCGAGAATCCAGTCATCAGACGAGTTTAAAGCGATAGAGGGCCAAATCAAGGACTTCGCCACATCGAGCAAAGTGCTCATGGGCGTTCTCGATGATCTACGAAAGATACATCCTGTTATAGGTTAGCCAAATATCCCCATCGTGAAGGGACCAAGCACTGACAGCGAGTGTCAGATGTCGTCGTACTAGCATTCAAAGCTGTCGTAACGCTCGAGCTTCAACGTCGCGATAATGACCAGAAAGTTTTAATTTTGCAGGTCAAAATGCATGATATGATGGAGACTTTTCTTCAGTGAGTATTATACTATTTATTCTTGGGTGGAATCTTTATCTCAAATCGAATAGACTTCAAATCATCACCCCAGACAAAAAAGAACCTAAGAGAGGGTTTACGGTAGCGGAGAGCTTGACAAAACTGTGTGATCAAATCTCAAAGGATATTTCGTCGTGTGGAAATCTCTGTGATTCATATTCGAAGAAACGGCGGCTAAGTAAGTTTAACATTTTAGATTTGCCCGTGCCTACCCAATGATGTTTTTCTAGTTAAGCTGCTTAAAAGTCCAATTTATGAAGGCCGACTATCTGGGTATATTACGTCCTTCATTGAACGGCGCACTGAGCTACAAACAACGCTCAGTATGTTCACTGCGCACAAAATCCACGCAGCTATATCTATCTTGGAGAACAATGAGGCGGTTCTCCAGTCAATCAGTGATTCTATCAGTCTAATTTTCAAGCAACTACGTTTCCAAACCCCACTTGAGAAGAGGCTGTGGGAAGTTGTTGAGGCTAAGGGTGGCTTGGATAAATGCATAGCAGATGATTCCGCATTGAGCGAACTGCTGAAGCTTGACATGTATGGGTATGTTCTCTCGTTAATCCTCTCATCGATGCCAAAAACAACTCAGTCTGTAGTCTAGAAGCTTCGGACAAAGAAACTGAGTCACGACCCGATGCAGACATGACTCCTTATTCTTATCGCCACCATCAAAGTCAGCCTGATACATATACTCGAACCACTGGACCAAAATCGACCTATGATTATGGAATTCCACCAACGACTTCGAGACCTCCCCTCCCAGAGTCATATGTACCAACCCGAGCTATGGGATCCCACCAACAACTTTGAAAACACCCACCTCCAGAGCTGTATGTACCGACCCCGAGCTATGGAACTCAACCAATAACTTCGAGATATAATACTTCCCCTCCGAAACCGTTAATGGCGTATGATTCTGTGCCGCGTTTTCCATCCCGTCCACATCGTACCCCCGAATATACCCCAAATTTGTATACCGAAACCCCAAAGCCATACTCTAGCCCATACTCGTACGCCCATACTCCACACTCACGTTCTCGACCTTCAGCCTATGATGGTTATAGGAAGGGAAAGGGAAGGGGAAAGAAGACGCCGAAGAGCCTGCTGCCAGTATTCCGAGCAGCCCT
>JADNRY010000298.1:0-75549 GCA_015501585.1 Rhodocollybia butyracea
CAATTGTAGCGAGATTGTGCCATCGAGTACAGAAGTATCCGACTTGCGAGTACGGAAGTAGTTTGGGCGAACAACAAAATCAAACGTCATAAAACTCTGTACCACCCTGTGTAGGCGGGGTTGAACTAGTCGGTAGCGTCATCTTTCTTGGGATCATCGAGCGTACGAGGAGAGGTAAGATCAGAAGAGGTCTGAGGGGCATGCGAGGGAGGCTCAGTGGCTTCACCACCCGATCTTCTTCTGAAAAAGCGGATCGTTAGCATAAGAGAGATCATACAGATACAGGAGACTCACAGAGATGGTGTTTCAACTTCCAGCTCCGGCATCTCTTCTTCGTCGGAGCTTGAATTTGCAGACTCGAGACGAAGAAGCATTCGAATGCGGCGCATAATGATAGAGGCTTCGCATCCTGCCGCGCCTCAGTGACCGCAA
Organism: Rhodocollybia butyracea; assembly: GCA_015501585.1. Lineage (NCBI taxonomy): Eukaryota > Fungi > Basidiomycota > Agaricomycetes > Agaricales > Omphalotaceae > Rhodocollybia > Rhodocollybia butyracea. The sequence goes on from JADNRY010000298.1 coordinate 433, forward strand.
TGCGTTCCACGTGTCGGATGACCTTTTGACACAGTTAGGTGTGCAACTGGAGAAGTCAAAGAACTCACGTATTGGAGGGCCAGGCGTTCTCAATGCATTCTCCATCGAGTGGTAACAAGTGCAGTGCAGCTTGCAGCTGGATTTGTGGGCATCATGATGGATGTTGAGAGGTTTGAAGGTTTCGTCTATCGGAGGAGCGATAGATGGATTTGAAGGCTCTTGAGGAGCCTCGATACTAACCAGGGATGGGTTTGGAATCAATCGGACTGTACTTGATACTTGAAGAACTTACAACTTGGGGATGTCTGCCATTATGGGCCAATCGAAAGAGCTTGGGGTAGGAACAGAAAAGGGCTAAACTGCTGAGGATGCGGCGAAAGATTTCGTTTTCAAAGGCCCTTGAAAATTTCAAAAAAAAAACAATAAGGCGGTATAATATCTGAAATAAACAATAAGCGAGTGTACCAGATGGAAAACTGACAAGACTTCTGATACAAGGCATCAGCGCTAGCTGAGTTCGAGGACCGGGAAAAAAAGACCAGGTAAAAAGCAATACTGGCGGGTCTTCGTTGGCTGCGTTGTGACCGAGCAGCCGGCCTGGCTAGTGGAATAGCACAGTCTTATGAGATATTCGATTTACTGACAACCAAAGTTATCGGTGTTGCATCCACGCCTAGTGGTACATTGGAAAAAGGTATGTCCGCTAAGCGCCCAGGAGGAGCGCCAAGACGGAAAGTCCGCTTGTCCGGCCCGAATCTCATCTCCTTCCAAGTTCCATGGCGCGACTTTGGTCGTTGCCGAAAGCTCTCAACTATGGTTGACGAGAAGTTACCTGAAGTTATAATCAAGATGAGCGGTGAATAGCGGCTCGGGAATGCAGGTTGAACGAAGGTATGTTTCCGCCTCCGTCTTCTATTTCGGCTCATACATACTATTGTGCTTTAGATATATCATATCGTACAACATATCCATATCCGTATACCCATCTGATTGTTCGAGCTGTTTGGATTTCCAGAAATACATACGAAACTTCGCCGTTCAAACCTCCGGGCTCAACTGATACCTTTCTACATAATGACAACTCCGAGATTTACTGCCCTCGCTGCTGCTATCTGAGAACTCATCCTCACTATCATCACCCTCTAGCACCATTCGTGCGTTGTTGCTTCTCCTCCTCATAATCTCATCGCGCATTCCCAAGTCCAAGTGTTCGCTCAGGAGACCAGGCCCAAGGCTCCTTTCCGGGCAGAGCCATGGTGATAGCATGACGAAGTCTTGAGATGTCGTTGACGTCCCAGAGGTAGTAGTAGTAATAACTTTGGACTGTGGAGTAGGTGGTATAGGAAAGTGTATCTTCCTTAGTACTCTGACAATATTTACACTGGTATGGCACATTTGGTGAGTAATCCATCTGTAACTGAATCGTCGTTACTCACCTGTGATTTCGTCAGTCGTCCAAAATTGTGGGATTCTGAAGTCCCATGTTGATTTCGAGTTTATGTTCGACGCCTGGTCGACCCTCGCATCTCGCAAACCTGTGAAGAACATCGGGGTCGATAAATTCCCGGATACGCATGAGATGCTCTCCGTGCTTTGAGCGAGAAGAGTAGGGAAGAAAAGTGTCATGGATCTCAGGGTATTTCCATAAAATCGGGTGACAAGTTCGACGAGTACGGATGGGAGGCATGGTTTAGGTGTATGCGTAGGGGCCGAATAATATTGAAAAAATAAAACCCATGAGATCTTTATACAAATTTTCTTCCTCCCTGGACCAAGCTACACTTCGACTGGTCATAGTAGTCGTGCTTTGGCCCTGGTATCTATGAAGTGCCGGCCTTGTTAATCATCTCGTGCGCACTGTCTCAATTGTTTCGAAAATGGTCCTGTTGAATTATTGTTTATTCAAACAAGAGCAATGAAAAGTAGAAATCTATTCTTTCTTTGATAATAAGCAAAAAATTACAATAATTTGCATGTTCTGCGTGTATCAGCTACCAGTCCGAGGAGTCAGACCCGATGTCATAATCAGAGGCGGACAAGAACCCAGAGGCATTGGAGTTGTAATAGGATTCATCCGAGGTATCGTCCCATTGAAGGGAGGAATAGTAGCACGTCTCGCTTGGAGGAGTGTAGGAAGGATGAGCGAATGGAGGGATATCCACGCCGTATTCAGGACCATGCAGTATCCCTAGGAAATTGAGATGAGCTGAGGACTGAAGTACTGAAGTACTGACAAGCGAAAAGTATGAACACTTACCAAAAACAGGGCGCTTTTCAGGTACAGTTTCCGCTGATTTAGTCGGAGACTTGACGTCCGAAACTTGGTTAGTAGTGAGAGGGTCAAAGTTTTCCTTCTCCTCTTCATAGATATCTTCGTCGGTATCGTCCGCAACGAGCGCCGCAATGTCCGCAGCTGCAGTGTCTTCAGAAGGAAGGGAACAGTCGGAGTCTATGCGACAAGTAGAGTTTAGTGCGTTTAGTTTCAGTCTTGCGCATAAGCTCACCGATTTCAAGGCCATGCTCAAGTGATAGTCGTTGGTAACCAGTAATCGGACGATACTTGGGGGGTAGAGATTGGTTCGTTGAAGCGTTGTGTAAAGTGAGAGACTGCGTGGTAAGAGGTGCCGGTGAGTACGCATTTGCATGCAATTCAAGGAGTGCGTGGGCTGCTTCAAGTTCAATGGCGGTGGGCATGGGGAGATCGATGAGGGCTTACGGGGGGGAAAAGAATCAAATTTATACGACTTGAGAAAAGCTTTGATATCCAAAAGGTTACGATGGCCAAAAAGGTCTTCCCGAGGTCAAAGTAAAAATCCTACAAAAAAGGAAAACGCGTCAATTGACCATAAGTCTTATTGTGAAAGACAAGACAAGCCTTGTCCGGAGATACCGTGTTCAAGTTGAGCATGGTTCTAGCAACGCCAAGTTGAAGAACTCCAAACCACCCAAGTGGTTGGAACGTGAACATGAACGCATGAGCGCTGGCGTCGAACGAAGCTCAATACCACGTGAGAATATCGGGAGCGCGTTGCCACGTGAAGGATGGGCGTCTAAGCTTAAATTTCCTCACCGACATCAACGACGCTCAAGGGTACCGGTAAGCCCCGACTCTGGCTTGAAGGTTAACGTTGGAAGGTATGGAGTTGAACTTGGTGTTCAACTCATGAACTCAACTTGGTGTTGAGTTCAGTAGGTTCTATGGTACCTGTCGCAAGTTGAACTTGGTGTTCAACTCAGTAACTCAGCTTGGTGTTGAGTGTTCTCTTATTTCGTCGTTCAATCATTACACGTAGAAGGTATGCTCCCCCGATTTATGCCAAACTCAACCAACTCAATAGGAAGCTACAGGATGCTCTACATATTATCGTAATCGACTTCCCATCCAACAGTATTCGTTACACCCTCAGGACGCAGGAGAATCAAATCGCCCGCCCCGACCCGTATGTCGGTCGACCAATTAATCTTTCTCCACTCTTTACGGTCCTTAGATACCACTTCAAGAGACTGGCCCTGCTCTACGCCGTGCTTCCCCAAGTCAAGCTTATAGTCAGCGAGTACGACTCGGCCAGCTTTGGGTACCACTAGGATTCGGTGGGGAGATTGTTTGTTCTATGTCAATATGAGTAAGTCTGAATGTATATCGAACAGGCGTTCTTACCTGAGTCCACAGCTTGATAGTAGCTTCATCTGGGCCCGTCCCTATGGGAGCCATACGGTGCTGTTGCTCGTTTTGAGTAGGCTTAGCAGCTACCTTAGGCTTAGCAGCTACCTTAGGCTTAGCAACTACCTCAAGTCGTGGCTTTTTTTGCCCCGCGGGTTGCAGGTGAAGGACTTGCTTTACGCTTGCGACTCTGCTTGGTGTTTAGAAGGCTTTCCTCGATACTCGAGTAGTTGGCCTAAACGCCCTTGCATCAAATGCGGCTTGCGACTCTGGATGTTTTGGGTCGTGATGGAGACCACCTCTGTCCAACGGCCTCCACCCGTACTCTCTCTGAGTATCTAAATTCGCAGGTGATGAGTCGAACAAATTTTTAGCCATGATCAAATACTCACGTTCACTTTCCAGGTTCCGAGCTCATTGATGCTCTTCTTCCCTAGATCGATATATAATCTGTTGGTGCCCGGATAGTGTGGCCTAGGCTCAGCCTCCTTCTTCAAGATTGTAGAGATCTGGTGCTCGATAGCCTCGAGCATTTGGTTCTTGCTCATTCCCGGGAATTCTTTGGCGACTTCACCATAGCGTTCCACGTATTTTTCAGGGCTGATGGATGGCATTTCAGATGGATTATTTGAAGTTCAGAAGTAGAGCTTGAGTTGAGAGCAGAGGGATGTTTCGAAGTTCGCAAGTCGAAGAACAGAGGGATGTTTCAGGGTTCAGTTTTGTGGAATCTGAGCCGTAAGTCCTTGGTATTTATCCAGCTTTCGACTTATCCTTTTGTCGATTTCATAGAGGTCTAAGCACAGGGCAACTACAATACAAGCTAGGACCATTACTGCTTTCGGTAGTGACAATAGGTGAGGTCCATCCATGGCCCCGATGTTCGCTTATTATTGATACGCCATCAGATTTATTGTCAATATGAGGTCCAAGCACCACTTTCGCACACACAGACAATAACGAAAACATGTTAAGTGGCCACGAAATGGACTTGGTTAAAATCGTGTTCGAGTTGCTCTGTCCTCATTCTTTCTGCTCTCTCTATTATGCCCATCGCTAGCTCTCTTCCTCCCGAAAAGAAAAAAATTTTCGCCGACTCACGCGATGAGTTCAGGGCCCTTTCGAGCGATGGCCAACGGAAGGCTTTAATCGCCCGAAAAAAGGCAGAATGCATCGAGCTATACGGGCCTTTTGAAGGTGGCGAGGAAGCGGTAAGCGATTCACTTGACCCTTCTGGCTATCTCTAATAATATATTGTAGAAGGTGAACACCTACTATAGCAATCAAAAATACCAGCAGAAGACGCGCTCCAAGGACCCGAACCGTCTACATCGCAAGCTTCGTCGGACAAGTCATCAATCACGGCATGGGACGTTTACTGGGAGGCGAATATTCATAAGGGTAGCGAACTCAATCAAAGAGTTAACGAGGAACGCACAAAAAACGGCGTATTGCATACACAACACCTTAAATTGATCAACGAGGCCGTTTCTAAGACCTGGGGTGAACTGACTCCTGAGGAAAAGGACATATGGGAGAAGAAGGCTGAAAATCTGAACACTCAAGCGGCTGAAAAAATGTCGCGACATCCCGAGTATGTTACACAGTCTCACTTTCGAATGCTCGTAGTATCTGACCACAACCTTAGCACCGTTGCCAACCAAGAAATCGATGCTCTATTTGAAAAGTTTCGAAAGAACTTCGGCCTTGTTTACTTTGAAGTTTATTGTGCTATTCCCGGTCCACAAGGCGAACCTTTAGCGCTTCAGTAAGTACTATCTTGTGTTTTGGCATCTATAGGCTGATAGGTTTTGTACAGTCGTTCGAATGCTCCTCTGAAATTCGACAAAATGGAGAAAACGCAAGTTGGTGAGCGATTTCTCAATCGCTTCACGGAGTACGCAAAAGAAATATTCATAGGTAAATTGCTCATCAACTGTTCTCCAATGTACTAATCAAGCATCTAGATGCGGGACTCAAGAAGTCTACATCACTTGAGTGGAGTTTCGGAGGCAGAAGATCTCACTCGGCTGGAGCTGATAGACTACCTTGAGAAGCACCTTACAGCGCACTATTGTACCTATTTTGGTAGGTCGCTTCCTTAGCTGTGGTTCAATGAACAAGCTAATACTCTCAAATTTACAGATTCCACTTTCGACGGGGATTCTCTCCCATTTGAAGACTTCCAGAAAAACCCGGAACGATATCTCATCGATCCGCAGAATCTGAAGTTCATCAAAGACCCCAATCAAATGACTGTCGACGAGCTACCAGCGGTAAAATCCTTTTTCGCAACGACGCCCGTATTCTTCAAAAAGGATACTACTCTTCCATTGGCTATGGAATCTGCTCTCGAATTCAATAACGGAAGACTCAGCTGGTCTCCCAACACCTACGCCCACCGCTAGTTCGGAACACTCAACTGTTCTCCCGACACCCACGCCCACTACTAGTTCGGAACACCCGGTTGTCGCCCCACACCCACGCCCACTACTAGTTCGGAACACCCGGTTGTTGCCCCAACGCCTACACCCGCCGCCGGCTCGGAACACACAGCCGCCGTCCCAGCACCTACGCACGCAACTAGTTCCACTCCTCCCAAGCTTTCTACGCCGGCTAAAGTAAGGCGAGTCTTGAATAAGGATGAAGAGAAGCCTGCCGAGAATCAACAAAGGTATTGTTGGTCATGCCTCCTTTAACGCTACAAGCTTATTTCCGTCACAATAGTCCGCATGGACCAGGACCCCAGAGCGCTCCCAAAGCTCAGCGGGGTGAGAAACGAAAATCGCAGGAAGTTGCGACTTCAGGGCCATCGAAGAAGTGGGTAATGCTTTTCTCATTTTGTAAACTGCCCCTTATCAATTCCATCGAATAGATCTAAGAAGAAAGTAGCCTCGACATCGAAAGCGCAAAAAGATGTAGGTGAAGGACCGTCAAGGAAGTACGTCAGATACTCCGTTCTTGTATGTCTTCTGAGATCCCAAACTGAATCTTCACATTATAGTCTGGATGATCCAAAACTCCAGAGCGCTCCCAAACCTCGGGGCAGTAAGAAACGTGAATCGCAGGAAGCTGTGGCTTCAGGACCACCAACAAAGAAGTGAGTAATAATCTTCTCATTTTGTAACTTGCCACTTATCGACGGTCGTCAAAAAGATCTAAGAAGGAAGTTGCCTTGACATCGAAAGCGCAAGAAGATGTAGGTGAAGGATCGTCGAAGAAGTACGTCAGATATTCTCAGTTTTCCCAGTGTTTTCACTAACGCATAACCTATTTAACAGGCCCAAGCAAGCAACGAAAACTTCTCCGCAAGTAGAACAGCCCGTGGAACGTCGTAGCGCTCGAGAAAGACATCAGGTCGACCGTAGTAAACCCTTGGAAATTTTGTCGGAAAAAACAGGTACTCAGCCTAAAGTTAAACCGAGTTGGGAGATCGTTGTAGGACCTCGAACTCCTCCCAAAGCTCGTTTGCCCATGTAACTTAATCTAAAGCTCGACATACGAGAACGGAACAATCTGGCTCTGCGCCATTTATTCTTCAATTGGATGCGCCTAGTCTCTCCATCGCGTACTGTCTAGTGGAGCAACGGTATCAAACATATTCAATAGAATTAGCTAGCAAATATCTTCGAAGTCAATCGGAAAACCACTTTGGAAATCGATTGAGGCTGGCCTCAAAGTAGGACTTGGTCTCAATCGACTATCTCGTATGGGTTAAGATCGCAATGAATGGCAAAATAGTAGGATTAGATGATACACGACTCTCAAGATGCATTTGCCACTTTACAGGAGTTGCGAAGTAAAGACAAGGACGGGCCACGGGTGTCTCTGTGGAACAATCCGCGGTTGATCTTGGCAGGAATGCCATTGCCCCAGCTCGGTCTATGGCCAGTGGGTTCTTCGCGTGTGATTGTTATCACTCCGCTCATACTGTTTCTCAGAATTGGACACCGAGATTAGACGGGCACCTGCTCCTGGTCGCGGGCTATGCTAGTAGTGATTACGATGACGGTCCATAAAGTGGTGTTCCAGACAAAAGCCGGAGTCCAAGTCTTTCGAGGAGGAGTAGGAGTCCGATGGGTTGTCAGGCTGACGAGCGTCGAAGTAAGGTCCTAGTCGCGTCAACAGTGCAGATCGGGAGAGATCAGTCGAATCTGTGTTGATGGGGACGATCAGTTCGTGTGGGTTCGTCTTTTGGCGGCTTCGTTGATAAAAGACTATGGCGCCACTAATTTGATGAGTTGGAGAATCAGGAGCCGATGAGAGGAATAGTGTCGGCGATATTCTGTATCATGGAGAGCTGGTGGGAGGACGGCGATGACGATGGAGGTGGAGGTGGAGATGTATATTGGATTTGGGATGGATGTGGGACGCAGGTGCGTCCGAGAACGTCCCAACTCCTCCAAGGAAAAGGTATAGAAAGTCCTATAGAGGTTGCGAGGAACCAGCAACGCGATAGATTTTGCATAAGTCTTGGTGGTCCATGGCGTAGAGATTGAAAAGGCCAGTGTGGTATGATCATGATCTTTATTGGCCGGAGATGGTTGCGGGTTTTCGGCCAGTGGATGACTGTGGGATACGATACGTGTGGCTGAACCGGGAAAGCGGGGAAAGAGGAGGAGTAGGAGACGAAACAAGTTCTCTGTAAGCCAGCGACGTACAGACGACGAGACTAAAACTCACTGACGTCCGTTAATCCAGCCCTTCAAACCATCTAGCATCTCAAACCAATGAGCCATCCAATCGACTACAATGACCTTGATGTCCTGCTGTCGTTCTTGCCGTCAACTCAGAGCCTCAGTTGAGGTTGAAACTTGCTACAAGGTCGAGCGATGTTAGATCAGTATAAGAAGAAGTGAGTGCATGTCAGAGAACGTGTCTGGTCGAGAAACGCTGGAAAGCGCTGTACGCGTTGTACGTACGTAGCGCAGCGCCTAAATTTGAGGCAAACACAAACAATCGCAAGTTTGTCTTTCACGTCACCATGCACACTTGTAATACCTGCAAGAAAAGGTGTGGAGGACCTGTAACTCGTATGACTTCTACGCGGACTCAGCGGCTGAAAGTTTCGCAACTGAAAATTGTCGGTCGCCGGTACATTTGTGCGTGCAAAAGGGCTAGGATGGTAATTCTTCTCGTCTTTCAAGGTTTTAACTGTTGCTTAACTAGAACATCTTTTAGCACGAGGATCGCAACATAGGAACCGTAAGTCTTGGGGAGTACTCAGAATCTTCCTGCGCAGCATGCTGACGATGACTTATCTTTAGGATGTTGACTACGTATGCTACAACACTATTAAACCGATGAGAGGCTGATTTCTCGATTTTAGGTGATGGTAGACGATACTTTGAATCGAAACACAAGAGCCGTAAGTCCCCATCATTCTTCACAACAAACTGACGATGACCTATCCCTAGGACGACGACTACGTATGCGCCGACGTTATTAAACCGCCAAGACACTAATTCCTCAGTTTTAGGTGATGGGGAACCTCGAAAACAACATGGGAGACAGCGACGATAAGATGGATGTGGACGGTAAGTGAAATTCTCAACAACTTTTTTATTTGCTCAATCGGTATATGCTTCCTTCAACTATGATAGTCGGCGGGGTCTGAGAAGTGTAGACCAGAATTTAGAACTAGCACTCGATTTCATTCCATCTAAAGACATAATATACTGCATGGTGATATTGACACCGAAAGCAAGATTTAAACGGGCGAGGCTTAAACACAAGATAGAAGTTAAATAGAAATTAAACCTCCAATTTAGCTAGCGATACCATGGCATGTCTCTTGGAAGTAGTCGTTGGTGCTACCAGTCTGGGTAAAGTTCGTGGTTCCAAAGTGAAGCCAGTCTGGAAGTACTTGGCCCAGGCAGTAGTACTTCTTCGAAATTTGTTTTTCTTATTCCGAGACCCTCCAACGAGTCCGTCACCTGCATCGCTCCGACGATAAGCAGAATCGAAGTGAATACTAGTATGTATTGGTCCAGGTGAAACAGAGACAACTCCGAGCTAGTAGGTAGCGATAGCCGTGAATTTTCTATCCGAGCAAGAAGCAAGGGCTGTAATCACTTTTAAAGTCAGGCAGAAGGATATCCTACTATCAGATCATTTGCCAAGCTCTTGTCTTTTTCTCCCTTACCAAAAACCAACGGACTTGGTACAGAGCTTCTTCAAAGGCAAAGCTGGCGGGACGAGATAATCGCTTTGCTATCCTTTGTATCATCATCGTCCAACCTGTGCCAGCTAAGCATTGACTGAGAAAGTTCCTGCTTCTCAATGCTCTCTGAATAGTCTCTGTCTTCCGAAAGACTGGGCCAGAAATTTTATCATAATCGGAATCGCATATGTGAGGCTTACGAGCCCCAATCGAACCAAGCAATTGCACTTCCAATGGTAACACCGAAAACAACAAAATCACGCATCGAGGTAAAACTCTGACGAAGCTGTCTGTGGGAGGATAGAAATGAAAATTTCCGATTTTTCAAGTGCGATACTAGTACGATGGCTTCTCTCTTGAAAGCAGTTATCACAACTTCTTGCTGCTACCAGTCAGGTTGAAGTTCAGTGCATGGTCTATAGACAATGTATTTTGGCACCAAAGTCTGTAAGCTTCGTATAGTACCAGACTCTTGAAGTGACTACCTGGCTAAGTATATAGAGCGTACTACTACGTACCGACTCCCGAGATCGATCAGTGACGATCATGATCGCAAATATACATAAGTGGCAGTGTAGACCAGCCAATTTGGACATATAGCGCTCGACAATGGTCCCATTGTGATGCCCTTGCCTATTGTTTAAACTCTTTTGTCCTTTTCAAACAATAGACAAGGGGACTATTAAATGCTCGACCACCTGCTTTTTTCTTGCCCTTTCCTCCCATCCTCCTGTTCATGTGCTATAACACAAACCCTCTACGTTGAAAGCGATTTTTCGTGTTTGAACAGCGCACCATATGCTAGCCGCCAACAATCAGGACCTTTCGTATTTACTGGGTAGTCAGCGAGGTAGCTGAGAGAAGAAAGTACATGTTTTCTCCATAAGTGTCTCCTTAAACAATCTGTTCAGAATTTGGCTGTGGCCACTTGTTAATGAGGTTTTTTCTGTGAGGACAATCTCTTAATGAATGTGTTCTTAAAGACCCTTAAGAACGGAGTCGTTGTTAAGGGACCGTTAAGAACCTCGCTCTTAAGAAACCATTGAGAATGTAGAACCATTAAGAACATTGATTCTTAAGAATTTGGTAGGTATGCAACTAAGCACTTGTTAAGAAGTTCTTAAGGAATTTAATGCAAGGGCGATAAAAATGTAGGTATCAAACAATAGGAAAAATTATTTCTTAAAGAGATCTTAAAAACAATACATAAGTACTAGTCTTTATTCTTTAAGAACAATGGAATCACACTGTACCTCGAAAATATCTGCACGTCCTTGCAATCGGTGGTTGAAGAGCACCAACTACGTGCCCAAGAAGTGAGTGGTATGTATTCTCTCCGAAATGAAGTTACATAAGAGTATACCCATGAAACACCATGCACTACAGGTAATCTCCGGAATCAGAGACGAAATACCGGCGATGAGCTCAACATCACTAAATCTAGGGAGTTATCATAGTTGATTATCATGTGGAGTAGTGACTGGCGGTCAGCCGTAACTGGTATAATCTTCCGATAATACCTCTAAGTGTTTGGAAATCCATTATAATGCATTAAACGCTTAGCCCAAATTAGCAAATGATTATCACTACATCATGGCGCACCTTAACCATGCGTGATACCTACAATGCCCAACAACGATTACTTGCCTATTCGCAATACCGCGTATCCGTTACTTCCATCAAGTAATTTCACACAATAAATCTGTTCTGCCTACAGTCCCTTGTGATATTTTGTGAACCTTTATGTGCTTATTTTTGGGCCCTGTCACGAAGGTCTGTGAATGAGCACTTTGCGCAAGCATTACCTATCTTCTGTAAGGCATTACAATACTTCGCAAATCTATGTATGTTATGGCCAGCAGCCTTATTGAAGACGTTGTAGTATAGTATAATCAAATGCAATTTTTACTTGGGATGGTCACATAAAATGGATATTTTTATTACGAACGGTAAATAATAACAGTCGAGAAATATAAGAGTACGTGAATTAGCTAGCGGCGGTTGGCGTTGGTTGAATGGCACTACGACCAGTTGCAGCAGCGGCTGTACTAGCTTGCTTCGCAGCACGCTGTGCATTAATCGTGTTCTCAAAGTTAAATATTGGCTTCAAGTTTCGAGACTTGTCTTCTGTGTTGAATACTTGGCTAGAGAAACAGTGAGTGAAAGGCGAAGAGAAAGACATAGGAAACATACACATTCCACCATTTTAAAAGATCATTTGCATGGTCGGCGCCCACTGATCCCGGTTCTGGGCACTCAAAATAATCTAAGATAGTGTTGTACAGGCCTTCGTAGTTGAAAGATTCATCTTTTCCCCAGATCTCAACTGGAGACAGTGCAAAACGGAGCTTCAAAAAAGAACATGAATCAACTATAATCGAAAAGATATACAAGCTTACCATGACTGCACAGTAGGCGATTGACCGCGCGGTCACCTGAGTCATGTTAAGGATGTCCGCGATACATTTTCTTGTTGAACGCTTCGCTTTCTTGCGTTGAGGGGCAGGGACTGAGGCGTTGCCATCTTTGTCACTAGCAAAATCTCCAGTATCGTCGATAGCACCATTGTGCATGAATATCTCCCGCCATGTCTACAAAGTAAATTTTAAATGTATGTACGAGCGAAAATAGATAGTGACTCACCTGGACAAGTAACACCCCTTTGAGAAAGCCACGTTCGACATCTCTGATATCGCCCTCTTCATTCCAGTAGAAGGCTCGTATGAAGAAAGAGTCGTTAGTTCGGATTGACTTGTTCCGGATAGATTCACGAGTGCTGCCAACAAAATCATTGAGTGGTGATCGAGGATTGAAGACAACAGGAAAACATACAAGGGATCGGACCAATCCAAGTGAATTGGGCAAATGAGCTTTCCGGTCAAGTCGTGGTTGAATCCTCGGTGAATACGAGTCTCAGGATTAAGCAGAGGGTCCGCTTTTTGCCCCAGAGGTCTGAAGTTGAGGAACGCTGCGACTTGTCTCTTCATCCTGCTTATATCATCGCCTCGTGCATTCTTGGCGCCCGCCCAAAGCTATCAAACAATTAGTAACATACATCGACCTTATAAGTTAAACACATACCTGTTTACTCATTGTCATAAGTGTATCTGGGTCTTTGTTCTCATCGGTAACCATCCGACCAAAACCCGGAACAAGGTTAGCAACAAGCTGAAATCCCTGCAGGTTCCGATTACGGCTGGACATATGTTAGAATTTCTCAGCAGAAAGCTTGGAAGTTGCAACTCACGCTCTTTTCTCAAGCTGCTTGACCTGACGCTCACTCTTCTCCTTGTCACTGAGAAGTTCTCCACCTTCGTTCTCATCAGAGGATTCCTCTTGGTCAGGGTCCCAAAGATAATAAGCTTGCACAAGAATGGACACTTTAACAAACAGCGAAGCCACTTTCCCAATTCCGCGGCCAATACTCAAGAAGCTAAAATTCAATGCAAAAGTAAATAAATATCAAAGTAGGTAAAAGAAAATTATGCTTACGCTTCTCCCTTTTTTTTCTTCATATTTTTTTCCGCAACAATGAGTTCTAATGCATCGATTTTTCGTTTAAGCTGTTGGTTCTCAATGTCCTCCCTACGTTCTGAGTCATTGCTGTGTGAAGGACCTTGGCGACGGGAATTACGATGAGAATCCCGGCCTCTTGAGCGAGAACGGTGATGTCCAGTGCCATCAGAAGAAGGTCGCTGAGGTGAGGCCATAAAGCGAGCCAACAACAACCCGATACCGCCATACTTATAGTAGCGCAGCTTTGTCGGTAAAGTCTCATAAACTTTTCGATCTGTCAATGAACAACACGGTAAAATTATTTTATATGGCAGGACTAATTTAGACTATTTTCTGCTCTTGTTAACAGTGCCCGGGCCTCTATGACCCTACAAAGATATGGATTTTATTCGGATCCAAGAGATGCGATGTCCGGGCGCCATTACAGGCCTGAAACACAACCGCTTATTGGGTGCCGGCTCCTTGCTTCACTGTAAATCTGCTGATATCCATACTCCAGTTAGTCGAAACTTTGCTGTATTCACATACACCTTTGTTCTGTGCAGACCATGCACCTTAGCCAAAGGATCTTGGTCCTGTCAATAATAGCTTTACTCCTTTCCATTGCAGTGTGTATGCCTCCAGGTTCACAATATCCCTGTGTTTCAGGATGTGATGCCTCCTACACAACAGACAGAGCATTGCAGCGACATCAAGATTCTTGTGCCCTTTTTGTAGCAAATTTTCGGGCTGCTGCTTCGCGAAGGTCCTTGAAGCGACCGTTGACAAATTTATCATCTAACCGTTCAACCAAAATCCCCAAGTCTGGGCCTTCATTGAACCTGCCCGCCTCTGCAACTGTAAGTTCCTGTGTTAATCTGTTTCTGTCTATGAAATCTTACAAAAACAATCTTGATACAGACAGTTTCTGAGCCATATGGAGCTGTAGATCAACGCTTGCCCAATGCTGAGGAGATGCCACCAATGCTGCCAATGGAAGTTGATCATCCTCTTGCATTGCCAACTCTCCCCCCACCTCCACCAGTCCCTCTCAACCAAGCTAGCAGATCTACACAGGCAACTGCATCACCAACTCCCCCCCCACCTCGACCAGTCCCTCTCAACCGAGCTGGCAGACCAACACGCGCAGCTGCAATGCCTGCCCCACTTCGATCTGTTCTCCCCGAAGCGCTGCCTGCTGTGGTGAACCCTGACCAGGCCCCAATTGCAGAGAACAATATGCCACGTTTATGGCGGGTTATTCTCATTGTGCGGGATACTCTCAAAACTCATATGAATCCCTTTCGTCTCTTTCGTCTCTTTCCTTATCGACCCTCGTACGATCCGGATATGTACATCTCCTTAGATGAACTTGCAGCCAAACCTACACTGCCTACTCCCGAGACTTCTCCTTCCCAAAATGCTGTGCCGCCTTGGCCCTTTGCAAACATGACAATCTATCGTGTCATGCAGTGGCTCAATACAGGTAGTCGGGTAAAGTCGGAGGGGGAAGCAACACGATTAGTGGAGGAGGTGATAATGGCAGATGATTTTGACCGTGATGATCTCAAAGGGTTCAGTGCACATCGAGAAAACAAAAAAGCTGATGCAGCTCCAGCTCCAACATCCACCTCAAATTATCTCGCTGGTTTCGAAACAACCAGTGTAGATATCAAGGTTCCGTCGGGGCAGAAAGATGTACCACCCGCCATATTTTCTGTCCCAGGACTCCACTACAGACCACTTCTCTCTGTCATTCAGGAGGCATTCTCGAGCCCTCTCTCCGAGAAGATACATCTCTTCCCATTCAAATTGTTTCACCAACCTCAGAATTCAAATGAAGATGAGCGTGTACATGGCGAACTTTACACATCAAACTCTTTTCTCGAAGCTCATGATCAAATACAGCGGATTCCTTTACACGCTGATGACAATGGCTGTAAACGGGAACGGGTTGTTGCGGCCATCATGCTTTGGTCAGATGCAACCCATCTTGCAAATTTTGGCACTGCGAAACTTTGGCCAATTTATCTGATGTTAGGGAATGTATCGAAGTACATCCGTGCTCTTCCAGAGTCGGGTGCATGCCATCACTTGGCCTATATCCCCTCAGTATGTTTTTGCATTCTGTTCACTATCCGAGTCGGTCTAACTTGTGCCCATAGCTACCCGACTCATTTCAAGACTTTGCCAAGAACTTTCACGCAAAATGGAAAACTCAAAAAAGTGATATCCTTACTCACTGTCGACGGGAGCTTATGCATGCTGTTTGGAAATTTCTTCTTACCGATGAGTTTATTCATGCATACAAGTACGGTATCATTATCAAGTGTTCGGACGGGATCGAACGACGTGTTTATCCACGTTTCTTTACCTATTCTGCCGACTACCCAGAGAAGTATGTATCATTCTCATTAAACTATGATGCTTCTGACTGTTTTGTACAGGGTTCTTCTGGCGACCATACGAGATAAAGGTCTTTGCCCTTGTCCCCGATGCTTAGTATCTAAGGATGCTTTGGACCGTATGGGTCAGGTCCGGGATATGGAAACTCGTACCCACAAATGGCGCACTTACATGGTGCACAAAGTTAATCAAGCTCGTCGATTTATCTATAACCTTGGATTCCCGATTAAAAGCAAACACGTTGACAACTTGCTGAAGGAAACATCATCTGTCCCAACAGAAGTAAGTGACAGTTAATGTTGATGCTTTTTGATCACTTACAGTAATTCAGAATGCTTTCGTTGAGCGACTTGGTGTAGACTTTGATGTATCCGAGCTACTTGTTGTGGACTTCCTTCATGAGTTTGAACTGGGTGTTTGGAAGGCAATATTCACACACCTCATTCGAATCCTTTATGCCTCGGCAGATGGTAAAGACAAGGTAGCGGAGCTTGATGCCAGGTAAAAATCTCTACAAGGGCTTCCAAATCCATGTCCAATTATACTGACAGCTCCGGTACCAGGTTTCGACAGATACCCACATTTGGTAACTCGACAATACGAAATTTTGCAAATAATGCATCCGAAATGAAGAAGTTGGCTGCTCGGGACTTCGAGGACTTGTTACAGGTCAGTGACATTCAGGTTTAATGTGTATACTTTTCCTGATCTTTTGCAGTGCGCTATTCCTGCGTTTGAAGGTCTGCTCGAAGCCGAACATGATGGACGCCTCATGAAACTACTTTACCGACTTGGCGAATGGCATGCGTTAGCAAAGTTGCGCATGCATACCGAAAACACACTGCGAGATCTTACTTCGAAAACAACTGAGGTTGGAATTCTATTACGGGAGTTTAGAGACAAAACTTGCTCTCAGTTTGTGACTGTGGAACTCCCACGGGAACAGGAGGCCCGTGCTCGACGTCAAGCACAAGCTGATGCGCAACGTCCAGCTGGAAGTGCCCCACGTCCTGCTTCATCTAGTAAAGCCAGAACGATGAACTTATTCACCTACAAGTTCCATGCCATGGGTGATTATGTAGCGGCGATTCGTCGATTTGGAACCATTGACTCATACTCAACTCAGCTGGTAAGTGTTTCGTGATATTGGATGTATACTGATCGACGATTTGGACTGTAGGGCGAGCTGGCTCATCGTCTGGTCAAGCAATTGTATGGTCTTACAAACAAGAGAGGCCACGAAAATCAAATCGGTCGACACTATCGACGGAGACGACTTTTTGCTGCTAAGGATGCAAAGAAGAAAGCCGAGCGGACAGAAAAAGCAAAGACGGCAGAAAACCCTCCTACCAGTCGTGCGACCACTACAACACATTCTCACCATGTTGGATTTGGCTCGCGAGAGATTCCAGAAGAGGCTCATGTTTCTTGGGAAGCGCATCATTTTATGTCTAATCGAAAAGACCATCCCATCCATCTTACTCCATTTCTTCAAGATAACTTGTCGGATCCTGCCAAAAAGGTATTTGGCTTTTGTAATTGGATTTCCATTCTGCGCCGACACTGACGCTGCCACCAGAACTTCTTACCCAAACTCCAAGATCATCTACTCGGCCGTCTGCGCAAGGATCCTTACGATGGGGACTATGAGTTTTCAGATGAGGAGCGACGTGACATCATCCTTGCAAACGAGAAGATTTATGCAGTCAAAACCCTCCGTATCAACTACACAACATACGACATTCGTCGAGATCAAGATGTTGTGAATCCCCGTACCGAACACAGCGCGGTCATGGTGCTATCACCGGAAACCCATGAAAACGCCCATCCGTATTGGTACGCTCAAGTTATAGGTTTATTTCACGCCGATGTTGTTCACTATGATGCCAAGACGGGGTGTATACGGTCCAGAAAGCAAATGGAGTTTCTCTGGGTGCGCTGGTTAGGAACTGAGCCAGGTTATTGTGATGGGTCGAAGACTGCCAAGCTCCCAAAAGTCGGATTTGTTCCCGAAGATGATGATTTTGCTTTTGGGTTCCTTGACCCGACCCAGGTTATCCGAGGCTGTCACCTTATCCCCGACTTTTGTGGTGGAAAAACTAACACCCTTCTTCAGACGCCTGGTCCAACTGCAGCACGCAAACCAGGACAGGATTCAGACTGGCTAAACTTCTATGTTATGATGTCAGTTCGTTGCAATAATCACTCCATATCCGTACTCACCTTACTTGTTAGTTTCGTCGATCGTGATATGTTCATGCGCTACCGTGGCGGAGGCATCGGACATGTTGATATAGCCCCGGAAAACCAGCCACAAACACTAGAAACAGAAGTGGGACCACCAGAGAATGACGAGGGCTGGGAGAAGGAACGTCACAGAGACACCAGTACAGCAATGGATGACGACTCAGATAGGGCAAGCAGCGAGGAGGATGATTTTCGAAGTGAGGCTGGGGACACAAACTCAGAGTCTGGAGACCGCACTTGGCTGCTCAACTACCTGACAGACAATCTTGATTATCAGTCAGAAGACTCCGAAGATGGGTCGGGCTTCGAAGATAATGACGATGGCTTTGATTCACAATAAAATAGTTATGGATTATTGTGTTACTGTAGTTCATATATGTATTGCTGAGTCCTCTAATCTGCATCACTGTCTACAGGAGAGTACGCAAATCTAGGCGGAGGAGGAGGGATAACAACATCGGTGATACCATACATGGCGGCTTCATTCAAGGTCGTTCCAATATCATCCGCTTGTTCAGCCATACTGATAGCAAGTTTCCGCCACCGACCCACGTTGGATTGATAAGAAGCGATTTCAGCTTCGAGGGTTGCAACACGCTGCTGGTACCACGAAAGCATGATATCTTTCAGTTCTGGTAAACCGAAAGTCAGGCATTTCAGGCAGTGCCTATGACAGTGATACAGATGCATACGCACGTTGTTCGCTGGCACCAGTAGGCCGCGTTGCTACCGATTTGAACAAGACGGAAGGTAATGCCTCCCTCTCAGCCTGTGAATCGGCAAGTGGATCCCAGTCCAAGAGCGACTCTTGAGTTCGAGTCAGAGGAGAGAGCTGGCTGGTTGTAGGAATCATGTCCGAGTCACTGCCATACCAAGGAAATTCAGATACCAATTGACATATAAGGTACGACATAACTCACAAAGACTGTGGACAGCTATCATTGGCCTGGGATACGTCGCCTGCATATCCATCCATAATCAAACCTGGTGAATCATTCGGCCAGCTTGAAGCTCCAGGTTGAGTCTCGGGGTCGAGCTGAGATTCGGTTACAGGCGTTGAAACAGAGCCTGAGTGTGGCTGCGTCAATCGTTGATGTTTGGCCCGGGAGTATACAGCTGAGTCGCCAACGTACGACCTTTTAGACATGATGTGACAAACGAATAATGGGTCACCTGCAGAAAAGCACGTAGTCGTTACAACTTACTTGGCTGTAGAAGTATCGTGACTCGGTGTAGGGATCCTAGAAGTTGCCTAGAAGTCTTCTTGAGGCTCGGAAACTTTCAAAAAATCCAATGAAAAAGATACATACAGTTACCTTTTAGCCCTAAGAATTCTCTCAAGATGGCATCCCGTTACTAGAAGGTGGAAACGTGGACGAAAGTCTTGTATCGCAAGATGATAGTGGAGAAAAAATTATCGCTGTCGGCCATCAGTTTACATCCGCTCTCAGGATCACACCACTTGGTGATATAGTATAATTATTACGGTCCGCTCATAACCGTTGATAATGTAGAAAAATCACTTTATTTGGCTTATAATCCACTGTGCCCTTGTAAAATCTTTCCTGTACCTGGTAAGAGGTGCAATGCCTTGCAATCTCTCCCCGGATTTAGTGATGAAGTCATTTGCTGGTGGCTTGGTACGAAGGGCTTTATAATTTTCTGACTAATACTAGCACTTACCTCAGGATTTTGATTCTTGAAGTACCGGCATGCACTACAAGAGTCTGATGTGTTCACTCCTCAAAAGTTGAAAGAGCTCGATAACAGCTCTTCAATCGAGACCCTCAATGTTCCTGACATGCGTATCATATCACTGGAATGGTCTCCAAGGTCCAAAGAGCCCGAAGAGGTAGTAAACTTGTGAGCAAAAATGAGGCTTAAGTTGTTGGTACTTCAGCCTCACATCACACTGAGTAGGCCTTCGGATGATGACTGCGATGTCGGGAGTTCCGACCCGACAGTCACATTCCTCGACGCGTCCGACTGGCTGGAGCGTCTACAAACATGTACACCAAGTGATGACCCGACACCCTTGATGTGAGTTTGCCTAAAGCCCTTGTAATCTACATGATAGGCTATAACATTTTAGACTGGGAGAATGGTCGGGCTATACCACGGCGCCGGGCTACAATGAAATGCAACACTACGTCTTCAAACCGTCTCCGTCAGGATTTCAAGGTCTTGGCCAATACTACAGAGGGGAGAACTTTAGTCTTTCTGGTAACTGTATCTTCGATCCCAGCGGTAAAATCAATATCACTTTCAACAAAACATACACTGATGAATCCTACTATTCTTTTCGATACACTGGCGTTTTGGATAGAGACTCTGGGGTCTTTTCCGGAACATTCAAAGCAGTCATGGAACCTGAGGAAGAGGAGGGTGAAGGTTACGAATTTACGTTCCGACGTGTTAGTCCCGAGATTCTGTCCCGCCGTCCGCCGCTACTCGATTTCAATGCAAACAGGCCCCAAGCACTATGGCACTTTGCTACTTCAGTTACACTTGACCACCTTAAACGGACATCATGGTCAACCGCATACTTCGCAAACCGGTTCACCACTCGGAAGCGTTGCATGGATTTGTTTCTCATGCGTGAAATACATGGCTCGGACACCACAGCAGGTGTCGAACTCTTTCGAACAATCGTGCCACGAGAGTTTCAATATTACTGGAGGCTATTTCAGAAGCGCCGAGAACAGATGTTGGGCCAATGTCCGCACCACGAGTATGGGGATGAGTGTAATCTTTTGATACGCTTAGCTGACCTAAACGTTTTAGAGTTCTCTGCGATGTCTGTGGATTTTCCATCATTGGGCCACGAATCACTTGTCTGGAGTGTCCGCGAGCCGACATCGGGCGAGTAGACCTCTGCCCTACTCTCAACTGCATTAGTACCGACGTCACTTGGAGCAGGTTGAGACAGCAACAAAGGAGCCATTCTGCATGCCATGCACTACTTCGTTTGACATCTGTTCTGCACAAGGGTGTCGAAGCTCTCACTTTGGATAATGCGAAACATGCTGTTGAACGTGCAAAGCAGCTCGTCGTGGATGAGGATGAAGCTAAAGAAGAAAAAGACCCTCAGGCTGTTCTTCAACGAACTGCTCCCACGGCGAAGGCTTCTCGGCCAGAGCTACGCTGCGCTGTATGTCACAACACGCTAGGATCTTCATTTTGGTATTGTGCTGATTGCGAAGGTAAAAAATCTTTGTGTAATTCTGACTCCAAGTACCAGCATGGCGTTGACAACTTTCTACAGAAACTGTAGTCTTGTGCGAGAAGTGCGGTGTTGAAGAAATCCATCACGACACGCACCTGCTTGTCCGCTATTCGAAAGTTAAAGAGGCCAGTCGTGACATAGCTAGCAGTTTTGATCAGCAGTTTTCGGCATTTCAGCGGAAGATGGAATCTAGTTTTGATCAGCAGTCGTTAGCATTTCAGCGGAAGACGGAATCTGCACTCTCCAATATGAGGAAGGAGATAACTGAAGAACTTCAATCAGTGCAGAACGAGGTTCAGTATAAATTGGACAGGATCGAGCGCTTGCTTTTGAAGATTGCTGGGGAAAGAGAAGAGGGAATTTCAGACCCGGTTTAATCATGGTCGTTTTCACTAGTATTTGGCAAAGCGCTAGTATTGAGCAGGTATAGAGATTTCAGAACATACTTACACCCGGATAAAAGAGCTGGAGGCTGTGATTTACGGTGTTAGGGAGATAAAGAGCGCTTTCGATTAAGTTATTGATAAGATATCATTATTAAGCGCTCACCCATCCAAACATCGTTGCCAAAATTCAGATGTCAAAATGTCTTCTTCATCCTCCACCTCACTCTTGGCTCCGACACCAACACCGAGCCATGCTCATCGAGTCCGGATCCAAGGACAAAGCCAGTCACGACAAACGCAATATAAGCTTCCGCCTTCTACGTCTTCATTAGTGTCGTCCAGTGTGTCGCAGGCTGTCAGGAGGGAAAAGGCCTTGGAAGGTCAGAAACGGGTGAGTGTATACTGGTACTTTTACTTCTACTCGAGCCTCACTAACACTTGAGCTTGACAGAAACGCGCTGCCAAATTTGACCTATCACGATTCGCGTCCCTCAACCTTGATGATTCGGAAAATGAAGCTGAAGATGAACCCGACGATGCAGATGGATCAGTCCAGCCCAATGATATCGATATCGATATTATTGAAACCGATGAACAACCCCCTTCATCTCTCCCACATCCCGATGGAATAAAAGTCGTTCACAGCGGACTCGCATCGTTCGCGGTGTCATTCAAAGACGATGCAACTGATGAACTTGCAACAACCAAAGAGCCAACAAAGAAATCGAAAACATCAAAATTAAGGACCAACAAAGAATCGGAACCTAAATCTAAGTCGAAACCAAAATCCTCTTCCAAACGTAAAGGAAAATCCCGCAACTCCAAATCCAAATCCAACTCCAACGCACGTTGGGCCGACAAATGCATGTACGCAGAGCTACTTGAGATGCCTGGTTCAGATGCATTGGACTTGTTGGAATCCAGTACAATGAAATTTGACGTGGACACCAACGTAGACATGGAAAACACCTTGAACCTATTAGACCCTCTCCCCGTTGACCTACACACATCTTGGGTCGCTCTCGCACCTGTACCAATCGGTAAACGATGCTTGGCAATAACACACGATGCTAGTGACCGAGATAGAAATACCGGTTCTTACTCTGAACAAAATAATAATAATAATAACAACACGACCCTTCGTTCTCGATTGCACGGGAAACCTATCCCTTTTCGTATTCCTCAATCAAGTATCCCGGGCCAACTAACATCTCCATCCCTCCCCATATCGTTCTCGTCTGCAAAACTCTCTACCCCCAGTGCAAATAACAATAATAACAGTTATTTCCACCTCTTCCCCACGCCCCTCCCTCATTCCACCATCCTCGATTGCATCCTAGATCCCAACTGGGAACAAAATGGTGTGTTGCATGTATTGGATGTTATTCGGTGGAAGGGACAGGAGTTGGGGGAATGCGAGGCTGGTATGAGGTGGGCTATATTCATACCCGAGTGGACACGTTGGTAACTGAAACTTAGATTCTGGTGGCGAGATACCCGTCTCGCGGAACTAGCCTCTGCGTTTCCTGTGTCTACATCTTTGCAACATCCTAACAACAAGCTCGCCAACCCCACCTCGGGTACATCATCCCCTTACCTCTATCCAAAAACTCTTCTCCCAGTCCCATACCACCCCTCTCCGCTTACGCTCCCAACGCTTCTTGATGTCGTGGTTCCTGCAGCGAAAAGTGTGAGGTGGGTCGAGGTTCCGGTCCATCAAGCTGAAAGTGTTCCTGCTTTATATGAACAGGATTTAGGAATGGATATCGATTCGATCTCACTATCATTGTCATTGTCAATGACTGCGACTCAGACATCGGCGATCCCGACCGACACCACCGTCACAACAACAACACAAACACATGCGATATCTCCAGATGGGCTCCTGCTGTATCTCGCTGAAGCGTCGTATGAGAGTGGAACGAGTCCGTTGAGTAGCTGGGTTCCACTGCGGACTATACTCACACCTACACCACAACCAACTGTTACGGTTGGTACAGTTGATTCGAGTGGTACGGGCATACAACGTCTAAGTGTGAGTGGAACAAGTGAAGCGAGTAGAGAAAGTAGGCGTGGACCACTTGATGTATTTGAGAGGTACGTCCGTTTTTTTCTCAGTCCTCTTCTTTAATTATACCACTCGACGTACTCACGTAGTGTGTGTAGATTACTTCGTCGACGTGAAAAACGCGAACGAGTTGAATCAGGTCGAGGACAGGGAGTTCCTGAGATGATGGAGGACGGAATGGATTTGTAGCCATTGCTAAATTTCGCTCTCGTATAGTTTTTTTTTTTTTTTTTTTTTTTTTTTTTTTCGAACGACTCAAACATGAACATGGGCTTCATCGTGGTGCTTTAGAAGATATACAAGTTTTTAACTTTTACTAAACGAGCAATCTCAATAGCGTAGCTTACAATAACGATACAAAATATGCAGTATGTATGGTATACGGTGCAACGGTGATAGCATAAAAAAAGATAACAATCACATCGGTTCGTATTGAGACATGAGATTGCGCCACGAGTCATCAGTCTCAACAGGCAAGGAGAAATCTCCAGCGTTTTGGACAGCGTTGAAAGCATTCTCGTATTCGGGCCGATAGTACTGAGCAGCATTTGGATAGTAGGGATCCGTCATGCCAGCCATTGGTATTCCCTGCTGGGGGTCATTATATGTCATAGATGGGTTAGTATACTGCTGGTACTGGTGCTCTGAATACTCTGTTGGATACTGCCAATTGGTCATTTGATCAGGCGAAGGGTACCCTTGTTCGGGAATGAAATTCTGTATTGGAAAAGGTGAAGCGGGATCCGATTTGGGACTCGAACCAGAATACGAAGGCGTCGACGGCATTTTCCGAGAAACAAGTTGAGTCATGCCTCCCAAAGCAACCAATTCGTCTTCTTCTGATTTGACAGTGGATGGTGAGCTTAATGATATCGGAGAAATGGAGATGTTGATGTTTCCAGCGAGAGCTGCATGGGCGCGCTCTTTTAGTTTGTGGAGGATCGGCTACAGAAGACGACTCATCAACATCGACCGATACCACGATACAAAGGAACTCTTACCAAAACCTTAGCTTTCCGAGAGCTCTCAGATGTCGACATGAAGAGGTTGTGAGCCAAATCCAAATGGGAAAGGGCAGATGGAGCAATGGCCATCTGTACCTTGCAGGCAATGGAACCCAGCACAATCTGAAAAGGGGCTTGAGAATACAGAAATTTTATCCATTTTATACCCACCGAACAAGAAAAGACATGGGTATATAAGAACCACATGCGCTCCGTCAAAACAGGATATCGCTTGAACATGCTGTCGATCAAACTAACGAAGGTGCAGGCACTTTCACACGCAGCCAAAACAGAAGGCGCATATTTGCTTCCCATAGGATCGTCGGGACTATCTTCTAGAGCATGAGCAAAAAACCCTCGATGGAGGTATAACAATGCTACGGAGACGGTAAGAAAACACAGTTTATTAGAAGTTTCAAAAACGTACTAATTTCTCGAATGGCAAAGGTGATGTAACGCTGCATGACCAGCTGAATCGTCGGCTCTGGCTCAAGCTTAAGAGTTATCGGGGAACCCCCGAAGCCAGGGATCTGAAGGCTTGGAGGAATGTAGTATGAACGAACTTTTTTATCCATCTCTGTCATGGTCTTGTATGACGGAGGACGAGCTCCAAAAGCCTGCTCCATCACAACGCTCAAGCATTCAGAGCAAAAAGAGTGGTTCCAAGACGCAACTAAAAAGAAAAATGAGATTTCCGCCTACGATAAGTATACGAAGGCTTGACTCACAAGACATTTCCAGTTCTCCGTGTGCATTCTTGGCGGTTGAAAATGGCTTCTGGGTATCGATATGAGCTAGCGAGAACGACGGAGGTCGGCCATAGGTTAGACTCTGCAGAGCTCATTAGACAACAATCAAATGCATTTGAAATGGGTCTGTACCTGCCAAATATCGTAGGTGAATATCTCCCAAAGAAGGCAGCGTCGTCGAAGAGTTTCGTCTGGACTAAGATTCCATTTACCGCGGTCACGATCTTGAGAGCCATTAGCAGAAATAGTTTAGGCATGGATACCAGATGACCTACGCAACCCAACCTGTCGTACCAAGTAGATCAACGTTAGAGTTGGCGAAAGTTTGGACCAATCAAATGGCTCACACTCTGCACCAAGTCAACAAGTACGCCCATTGTTGCCCATCTTGGGCCTTCTATATCGTCCAAAACCATGTAGTGACACATCAACACCTGTAAGTATTCATCAAAAAAAAAAAAAAAGACGACATCGGTAATTTTGATGACGCACCAATGCTTGTATCGCTGGTATCGACTGCTCTTCAAATACCGAGTCAATAGCTAACGCTGCTTGTCCAAGCTCGTAGAACCGTGATGCCGCAGGTGAATGTGATTGTTGATCCAAGTCAAGTAATGCGCCTATCGCGAGAATCATATATATAAGTGCTAGGCTGTGAGATCCAATATTCGGGAAAGCGGCATTGACGTCGTAAATCGGACGAAACACTGTCTCGTAGAATTCTGGCTTTGAGATAGGAGTATACCTGTAACGAATCATCAGTACACTAATGACAATGGATAAGACTGCACTTACATCCAAGCCGCATGTTGATAGTACAGCTCGCACAACCGCCGAGCCAATGAGACATCGGGTAAGAGACCGATTATGTTGTTGCGCACCACATCCTTGTTCAATGACGCTGGGGTGAAAGGAAATGCATAAGAAATCCACGGATCGTTGGAAGGCATTGACGGATCGGAAGCTGATGATTTTTCTTCTTCGTCGGAAGCTGGTGATTCCTCTTCATCGGAACCTTGTTCATCCTTGGTACAAACTGAGTGACAGCAGAGAAACATAGCAAAATAAACCTACTCGTAGAAGGTACTTTGAAGTGAACATCTTTAGCCTTTTGACATCTCTAGATTGTTGCGATTAACTTACCCGTGAATTGGCTGTTTGACCGAAGAACGTGGAACGGCCTCTATCGGATATCGAGCTACGACAGGTCGGCAACTGAGAAAAAACTAGTTGAGAGGGATGACTTACAGAGAACCCATGGCATCGATTGTATCGTTCGCGTCGAGTTTCTTTTCGTTGATCTGTGCATCTCGTTCTAGTGGACGCTTGATCTGTAAAAGGTCGTCACTAAGCAAGGGATGCGGATGCGGCGAGCTCATGCTATGGGAATGGGCAAGGGCATCCTCTAGCTGTCTGACTCGCGTTGCGAGTTGACTGAGCACAAATCTTGAAGCAGAAATCAGCGGCTAGCTGATCAACGGAATATCCGACACGCACCGGTTACCCTTGCCAGTAGTGAGAGACCCTATAAGAGCATGATAAATACCAATCTCGGCAAGGTTCAAGCAGTGTTACACACCATCTGGACATATCTGACCACAACCTGTTATCGTCGTTGGCGATACTGCCTCGTCTAGTCATGATACCAGCACACACCTTTCTTTACACAATTTCTGCGAAATGATCAGTATCTACGTTGTTCCAAAGATGTCCAGCCCACTTACGAGCAAGGAAAGACGCGACTACATCTGCATATGAGGTATATATAAGTTCTGTCAATTCTGAGGCAAGGTTGAATACATACTTTAGTTTCAAGCTGATAAAATACAAGACGCGAATTAGATTCCGAAGTATAATTTGAAACTCCAAGCATACCGGCGACACTCTGCACATGAGAGAGCTGTTCCGCTGCGTTTTGTTCGTTGTACAAGAGGAGCCACCGAGGGACTGTCCGCCGAGTCCAGAAGGGAGAATAACAGAGTGCTTTGATACAACCGATCGAGATGTGCCTGGTCCAAGGCCAGTTGCCTGGCTCGCCGCCTTGTAGAGTCACGAGTTCCTCCGGCCTTTGGCTCGTATTTGGAAAAGTCATATCTGGAAAGGTCAAGAATCGCGCTGTCTTCCTCAGCCTTGACGTTTTCAGCAAACTGAATTTCCTGTAGTTGCTCGTTTAAAGGACTTTCCAAGTCTTTCTTAGCCCACTTGGGCTTGTTGGCAGCTGGATCGGACGTGACACTCGATTGGGGTATTTCCTTGGGTATTCCAGTTGGGACTTTTGACCCCGAACCCTGCTTAGGAGAAGCTTTTGGCTCGAGAGATTCAGGAGCTTGAGAACTTGAGAACCCAAAATTAGCCGGTGGCCTTTCAAAATACCCGTAGCAATGGCCATCTGGAATTAGAAAACTTTGAGCAGATCTTTCAAGCATTTGATAGGTGCACATACCGACAACGCTTTCTATTGTAAATTTATCTTGGAGGCGAGCGACAAGCTCTTCATCATTAGGCATAACATGCTCCCCCTAGTGAAAAACATGTGTATTAGGCCGGCAAGTGAAATATTCAAATATTTGACTTACTTCGCGGATAGTTTGCATCCAGTCATTGTCATGCGTAATTGCTATGTCCACCTCTGGCCACTACATAAAATGATGAGCGATGAAATGGATATGTGCACGAGTCATAGTTTACTTCAGCCAGGATCCACTTGTTCAGGACGTCCGATGGATGATAAGGCTATCTCTCGGATGAGAAATCTTGACTCGGAGAAAACTTAGTGAAGAACGTACCTCTGACCAAAAATGAAATGAATTCTCTGGGTCGCTATCAGTTATCTCAGAGGAAGAAGAGGAATCAAAGTATTCGGCATTATATTCCGACTCTTCTCTGGGACCAGAACTTGAAGATGGCCGAGAGAAGAAATGACGATCAAGCCCCATCCGCGATGGTGAAATGATGCTCTCCCCCTTTGATTGGGAGCTTCCCTTGTTATTAATGTCCAGGTCAGGAAATGCTGACACTCGAACACTCTGCTTGAAACTCAATGGTTTCTTTCTGAGAGCAATCTTGAATCCTCGAAGAAAAACACACTGATTCTCGAACTCGCCATCAGCACCGCTCCGGGCTGCGGCATAGTCCTCTCTGGAGAACCAATATATGGGTCTCGCGCCATTTTCCACAGCCCTAGGAAGATATTCCAGATGAACATCGTATACAGCATCCCTGAAGCAGGCCACTCCCCAAGCACGCGTTTTGTCACAACCAGTGATCAGGTATAGACTCTGTGCGCCATCTGGTGAGGTGATGCATTTGTATAGTAAAACCATGCCTTGGCACAATCTTTTGCATACTGAAGAAATTTGCCAACATCCCTATGGTCAGTGCTTTTACCTCCTTCAGGAAGAACAAGCAAAGCGCCTTCAGGCGATCGACAATCAAACAGTAATCCTGCGCCAACTTCGTATGGCACACCTCTGAGGATTTTCATAAGACAGTTGCACGAAACAATTGAAAAGTGCGAGACCAAACGCACTGAATATACTGCTGGGTAGGTTGATAAGACATTATGGCTCGGGCAACATAAGAAGGGTGGCTCGCAACAAATGAAGCTGGTTTGTAGTGTTGCTCTAAATCATCAACATTCCGAGGGTCCACATCCAGTCTTTGAAACCCATCTGGAACACCTGCAGCATTGACGGGATGATCCGCCGAACAACACACATTAAAGAGATAATTAAATGCTCCATTCCTGTTCAAATATCCCACGTCCCCAATACTGATACCAGCTGTTCTGTATTCGTAGGGTAAGTTTTCGCTAGGTGCGGGATACCATAAAGGATAGCCTCGCTTTTTTGGAAGCAGCAGTTGCGAGTACAGCTCGCTGTCGCTTCCGGATGATGGAGTCGGAGGCTGTACACGTCTAATTATGGCAGAAGAAGGAGGAAGAGGGGATGATGCAGGAGACGTGTCAGGGGTAGGATACGCCTGGGAAGATGGGGAGGCAAAATAAGATGCAGAGGAAAGAGGGGCAGCTGAAAGCAAGGGAGGATCAGGAGAATATGTGTTGGGGTTCTGAGAAAAAGGTAAAGAATGAGAGCCTGGAGGAGAAGGGCAGGCTAAAGAGACAGGGTTTGAACTTGAAGGATAAGAAGGATTGAATGGCCTCAAAGAGTCCTGGGATGGAGAGGAGGAGTGGGATCCTGAAGGAGTAATATTTGGAGAAGGATGTCCGGGGTTGAGAAGAGCGGGAGCCTCAGACGTTGGAAGCAAGGGAACTATAGGAGCCGAGTGAGATCCTGCAGGCGAACTATAGTTGATAAATACTGAATTATTTACGCTGAATCCATGAGAACTCGCAAACCATTCTCCAGTCTTAGCAGAACCTTGTTCTGGTTCTCCCATCTGGACAATGACGCGGATGAGCCAAGCGGCGATAATGGGCAAAAGATGTATGGAGGTGTTTGGAATTGAGTATCATTCCATCTTCCATCGTATATTTAGACATTGATCTTCCTTGTCCTTTTTCTTTTGAGACCGTGACTTGCCGAGGAACACTTTGACTCATACATAGATTGCATTTCGAATTGTGAACGTTGTGACTGGTGCTTATGCTTGCCAACACATGTCGTATAGTAGTAGTAGTATGGACTCAAGAGGAATTTTTGCTACTATCATGTACCCACTTGTCGAATGTCATCTGACGCGGATGCCTTTTGAAAAAAGAAAAAGAAAAAAGACACTATTCATACACCCCCGAGTATGGCCGGGACTACCTTTCGGGCCTGCTTATCATGCATCACGCCGCTCCTATCCTCTGGGTCGGCACTTGGCACTTGTGCATTAGCCTGAGCTCGGTATTTTGAGATTGTACGACTCAGAAGCTCTAGGGGTCCGAAACCATTTCTCGACTGTGAAATTGATTACCCTTGTCCATCGCCCTAGAGTTGTTGGTATAAGTATTGGGATGAGAAGCGTTTCCTTGAGTGCTCGGCGGACTTAGTACCGCTGAACGCAAGGGATTACAAGTCCTGAATGTAATGAAGGCTCGTCCTTATGGCCGGTTTCGCATGGGAATTTCGTCCGAATTGGTTTTGATGGCGTCCAAATTAAGCTAAGCAGAATTGTTTCGCCTTATTTGGGATGTCAAAGCACCTGTCATGTGATTTTGTGAATTTACCTTCAGCGCTCAACAACAAGTTCAACGCTTCTCACTGCACTTTTCGCAGCTCCCAGTTGCCTGTTATTCCTTGTTGCGCCACTTACTCTCTTTATTTGCGTCCTACCGCTTACTGTGTGGCAGTGTGACCAAATTTACTCAGGGCATCACTAGCAGTGGGCCATCGCTATCGCGTGGCAGTTACTCGGGCCAAAGCGGAAGGTAAGATATACAAGTAATGTAGTCTCCCGTAGGCAGACTCTAAAACCTCGTCGAGGTATCACTGCGTGCAAATCACCATAATTCTTTGTGGAAATAGTAAAAATATGTTAAACTTATGTTCAGATACTAAGATTATGTTGAAATTGTATGAAGTTCCATACAAGTTTAACATAATTTTACTATTTCCACAAAAATTGATGTTGATTTGCATGCAGTGTATAGTAATGGACAATAGATAGATAGATAAAAAATTTTCTTCAAGTCGACAGAATCATATTTATTCTGGAGATAACTCTCTTTCGCGGTCATGTTCTTGAAAGTTGACGTTCATCTCACTGTCTGGTGTCGCAACCACCGCAATCCATTGGATGCCAAATGAGATTTTTTCTATATCATACACAAATAAGAGCTAACAATCCTCTTGGAAGTTCCGCAAGTTTTTTGTTGACTCTGAAACCCATGGCAGCACTAGTCTTTTGTTCTCTTTGTCCATGTCATCTGGCTACAGCAAAAATCTCGTCGCTGTCATGTTCAGCATACCATCTGTGCATAATATGTATACGGTAATGTGTTTTTCTTTTGTTTATCCTGCCGTGCATTGACAACTGTACTT
This sequence comes from Rhodocollybia butyracea, assembly GCA_015501585.1. Lineage (NCBI taxonomy): Eukaryota > Fungi > Basidiomycota > Agaricomycetes > Agaricales > Omphalotaceae > Rhodocollybia > Rhodocollybia butyracea. The sequence goes on from JADNRY010000298.1 coordinate 31,822, forward strand.
CCCAGGCGCACTCCGCGCGCGCCGCTGTAATATGACTCTGAGCTTCGCTTCCCTGCGCTAGTGCACCCGGGGAGGAGCTACTCTTCTTTCGAGTTTGAGGTGGTAAGGATGGCCATATGGTCCAGCCAGTGCTCCTGATGCTGGACGAGAAGGAACGAAGGATGCATGTGGACAAAGTGAGTAAACAATGTTTATTCACTGACATCTTGGGTTTCAATCTCATCAATCCAAGGAAACAATGATACCTGATACCTGAAACTCTCCAAGAAAAATCGGGATAAATCCATACATTCTGCAACCGCTTCCAGCAAGGTAATATCTATGCTCTTGAGTCCTCAAGCATGTCAGGACAGCCTCTAAAACATAGGATTTGCGAGGATACCGAGCCATCTACTACATCTCTCAGTACACCTTCACAACGCCACAGCCAAACACACCTTCTTCGTTTGCCAGACATCTGTCACTACTTCTTTGCAATCGTTGATGGATGCTCAGGTGGGTTTTTGCTCATAAGTAGTGCAACTTGACCTATACTAAATTTTGCTCTCATTGATTTTTGATGATCTTTCACCTATCGAATTCGTTACCACGCACGTCAACACCATTCTATACTACCTAAGCAGCAGTCAACTCTCCCCACACGCGCACTGACATAACGCGCTACGGAAGCTGCTACGGAGTGTCGAACGTTCAACGCAGAACAGGACATGGGGAACAGATTTTTTTTTCCTGCTTGATATTGAGCAAAGTACAAACATAAATAGTAAGACGATAGCTTTCACTTCGATATGCTGCATTCGTTCGGATTTGTTGCTAAGCTGTGTAAACACCTACGTCACCTACGTTTAATTTGCATTAATGCCCCACAATCAACGGAAGTAATTACCTTAACAGGATTAAGGTACACTTTTTCCAGGACTAGAAACTTGGCAATAAATTGCCCTCGTAAAATGCATCTGACTGATACTGAACCATCCTCTTGACATTTTTTCCTGCATTAAACGCTGCTGCAGTTCTGTCTCTTACATGCACATGCAAATTCTCAGTGCAGTGGATTCTTTTTCAGTGCAGTGGATTCTTTTATGCCACATGGTGTTTATATATATCTCATTACTTCCTGTTTTGTACCCCCGCACTTTACTTCCTCGGGTTTTTACTTTTCATCGGCGGCAGTTGAAGTGCATGCGCTGCCTCTTTCGGTGTATTTAATGGTTCCATCGACAAACTCGATATTTACTGCCCTTTCTAACCTCGGACAAAATGCCTTCCTTTACTTCTTGTGAGTGTATTCAGGTATCCCTTGCATTCCTCGCACTGATTTTTCTTTCATAGTGCCTACTGAGCTCACCACCAAAATTTTGTGAATTTATGTCACTTTCTACATTGATCCTTCATTTGACATCACTCGTGTTCCATTGAATGATAGCAGTGCCCTCGAACTTCAGCATCTTTCCAACCGAAAAGAGCTCCTTTCCATGCTTACGGTTTGCCGGACATTTGCTGCTGTGTTGCCTCCACTTATATTCCAGTGGGTCAATATCTTTTCAACCAGAGCAGTCGCCAGCTTCCATTGCGCTGTTCATTCTTGCTTGGGAGAGTGTATTGGATAATATGAGTATCAGAAATGTTAATATGTTATTGGGCCCAGGCACGTACTTACCTTCTGCTGCAATGTACTGCAGAGTGTAGTCTGCATTTCATACCTAGTCTCTTCCAGGACTCATACCTGCCACGCGCTTGCGCGATGGCCCACACTCGCAAGTTAGTCCAGGCACCTCTGACTGGGGGAAGTCGCTTTTCTGGTGGGGGAACGGAACTTAGAGGTGGAATATCAGTAAATTGTAATGACATCTCCGAGTCCGGCGGTGCTTGCTGAGGCTGCCTTGGAGAGCTGTTTAGCGGGTGCGGAGGGACGTGAGACACGGGGTCGCTAGGGCGATCGTGAGGATGATGATGAGAAGTTGCATTAAGTTGAATGGGGTCGCGTTTTAGTCCGACTGCCCAGTCAGGTCTAGCAGGAAGAGGATGTTGCGTGGATGAACTAGATGAGTATGAAGTCATGGACGAATTCGATGTATGCGTTCTTCCGGATGAACTTGAAGTTGAGGAGGACTGTTGATAAGATCAGCAGGGATCAACGGGAAGAAAATTCAAACTTACACCGGTAGTAGACATGACCTCGTCACTGGCTCCCGACGAACTTTCATTGCTGGTATTTGACTTTTGACGTATCGAATATAGTCGAGGGCCAATAATTTCGCTATTTCCTTTCGACGAGCCTGTCGATGGCGCCGTTGATGTACCAGGTCCATAACTCCACAAACGACGACTAAAGGGAGGAGTCCAGTTTGCATTACCATTTGGGTGAACAGTAAAATATTGAGGCATTGGATATTCATACCCAGGGCCATACTGAGGCGGGGGGTATGGATGACGGGGCCATCCGAAGCGGAATGCTGCGGCTGCAAGGGAGGGCCGGAGTGGAGTAGAGGTGGAGGATGATAGACTTCTCCCAATGAAGGCAGTTCAAAGGAATTTTGAGAGGAAGGCATCGGAGGAGGTTGTCCGTACGGAATGTAATGTGGCTGAGGCGGCATGTAGGGTGCTGAGGCTGAATGAGGATAAAACGGCGGGCAGACGGCCTCAATGAACGTGATCCGAATGACTTTATTGAAGATCCTCCTTCCATACTGAACGAAAGACTCGAAGGTTCACTTTCTGCTTCCAAAGACTTCACAGATTCTTCCAAATCGTAAACGCTGCTTTCAGTAAAACTCGATGTGACACTAAGGGAGGATGAATCCTGGTCGTTCAAGTTGTGGTTGTCAATGAAGATACGTGAGCGAGCTTCGTTGTACGTGGCTTCTCGCTCCTCCAGAGTCATTCGCTTCTTATCAGGACTAGTACCTGCAGCACTATCACGCGGTTCCGAGAGTTCAATATCAGAAAAGTCTGTGACGGAACCAGCATGAAATTGTGGCTCTAGGTCAGTGTTTTTGGATATCTCGGGCTCCCTGTGCTCCGGTTCCTGCTGCGCTTCCGCCGATTTCAAGCCCGAATCACTTGAGTCGTCAGCAGTACTGGTGTGAGGAGCTAAATCTACAGATAGTGCTTGTTGTGGATTAGGACCAAAGCGGAGGGGTACCTTATTTGAAGGATCGTTCAATGAGGCATACAGATCATCTCTTCCAGGATTGTTGTCGAGGGTATCTGAGGATGAATTTTCCGTTAAAATCGTGTCAGTCAGCTCCGAGATTTGTTTAAGGTCAGTGTATTCAGTCTGCCTCGGTGATAGTTCTTCGAATTGCGTAGTAATCTTCACAGGTTCACTGTTATCAGTAAAGAGTTCAAGTAAGTGTGGTTGCGACCCTTTCAGATGGAATCTTAAACTAACACTAACTGTGGGGTTTCAAAATAGCCATAGCAGAGACCATCTGGATATAGAAGGCTTTGAATGATTTTGCAGGTGCTTGCTGAAGAACGTACATACCAAGAACACTATTCATTGTAAATTTGTCTCGGAGGCGAGAAACAAGCTCTTCATCGTCTGGCATCTCCTCCCCCTGGTAAAAGTATGTGCATTAGACCAGCGAGTCAAAGATCTAGTTACTTGACTTACCTCACAGATAGCCTGGCACATCCAGTCATCATCATGCGTAATTGCTATGTCCACCTCTGGTCTCTACAGAAAATAATGCAGTGAATCAAGAATGTGCGCAGCTTGAATTCAATGGCTTACTTCACTTAAGATCCACTTGTTCAGGACATCCGAAGGATGATACGGCTATGCTATGAATGAGAAGGATGCTGAAAAGGGGGTTACGTGAAGAACATACCTCGGACCAAAAATGAAAGGAATCATCCAAATCACTGCCAGTCTCGGAGGATAAGGGGGATTCAGAGTGCTCCGAAGAGCTCGTGGGTTCGGAAAAAGAGGTGTTAATGTCCTCTGATTCCTGGCTGCGATCCGAAGATGGCCGAGAAAAGTAGTGTCGATCCAACCCCATCCGCGATGATGAAGAGATATTATTCTTTCCCTTCGACTTGGAGCTTCCCTAGTTTACGTCCAGGTCAGGAAAAATGCTGACACTCGAACACCCCTCTTGAAACTCAGCGGTTTCTTTCTGAGAGCAATCTTGAATCCTCGAAGAAAAACACACTGATTCTTGAATTCATCATCGGCACCGCTCCGGGCTGCAGCGTAGTCTTCCCTGGAGAACCAGTATATGGGTCTCGCGTCGTTTTCTACAGTCCTGGGAATAAATTCCAGATGAACATCGTATACAGCATCCCTGAAGCAAGCCACTCCCCACGCGCGCGTCTTGTCACAACCAGTGATCAAATATAGACTTTGTGCGCCAGATTGGTGAGGTGACGCATTTGTGTAGTAAAACCATGCCTTGGCGTAATCTTTTGCATACTGGAGAAATTTGCCGACATCCCTATGGTCGATGCTTTTACCCCCTTCAGGGAGGATAAGCAAAGCACCTTCAGGCGATCGACAATCGAACGATAATCCTGCACCAACTTCGTAAGGTACACCTCTGAAGAATTTCATGAGACAGGTGCATGAATAAAAAATGCAAGGCCAAACGTACTGGATATGCTCCTGGGTAGGTTGAAAGGACATTATGGTTCGGGCAACATAAGAAGGGTGGCTCGCAACAAATGAAGCTGGTCTGTAGTGTTGCTCTAAATCATCAACATTCCGAGGGTCGATATCCAATGTTTGAAACCCCTCTGGAACACCTGCAGCATTCACTGGATGATCCGCTGAGCAACATACATTAAACAAGTGATTGAATGCTCCATTTCTGTTCAAATATCCCACATCGCCGATGCTGATCCCAGTTTTTCTGTATTCGTTGGGCAGACTATCGTTGGGTGTTGGATGCCATAAAGGATAGCCTCGCTTTTTCGGAAGAAGGAGCTGTGAATATAGCTCGCTGTCACTCCCAGGCGACGAAAGTGAAGCTTGTGCACGTCTATTTATGGGAGGAGAAGGAGGAAGAGAACCTGATGCAGGAGACGTGGCAGGGGTAGGATAAGCATGGGAGGAAGGGGAGGCAAAATGTGATGCAGATAAAAGAGGAAAACCAGGTCCGGGGCTGCTTGAAGGTAAAGGAAGAGGATCTGGAGAGTATGCATTAGGGCTCTGGGAAGGCGAAGAACGAGAGTCTGGAGGGTGAGATGGATAGAAGGGCGAGGAATGGGATTCTAGCGGAGTAAGATTTGGAGAAGGATAAGGGTTTAGAGGAGCATCGGAAGCATTAGATGTGGTAAGAACGGGATTCGAGTGAGATTGTGATCCTCCAGGCGAGCTATAATTGATCAACACTGAATTGTTTATGCTGAATCCACGAGAACTTGCAAATCAATCTCCAGCGATACGAGCCTGTTCAGGTTCTCCCATCTAGACGGAGACGCGAGATGGGGCAAGTGGGCAAAAGCTGTATGTATGTAGGTATTTGTTACTTTTATTCTGCAAGTATTGAATGGTTGAAATATCATTACTGTATTTGGTGAGGCGTGGTCGAAAATTTGAGGGATGCTGTGAATTGAATATGGGAATCCAAGCCCTATACAGTATCTGCTACGGCTGTACACTGAATATACAATGTACAGTGTGCGTGTAAGTACTAGCTAGAGAGTAGAGCGGCCAAGTGTTATAAGCGATGAAGGGACTGTTTGAGAAATACAAAGATACTAGTAAGAAACGGTTCGGTCAAAAATGATTGCGACTTTCGTTGAAACTTGAATATATGCTATGTAGCAAGGTCATAATCCGGAGCAGAGCTTTGGGCCCTCCGTTCCTAGTACTTCTGCGTGGCCGCTGTTGAATGAAGCTGGAAAGGAAGGAAAGGATAACCGGCACGGTCCCAATGAGGAACAGCCGGGGCCACGGTACAAAGTTGGTAACGAACACTGTCGGGGGATGTGTATTGGAATTTAGAAATACGAACTGCAAGAAACCGTCGCCAAGACCAAGAAAGGAAAAAAATACAACAAAGAAAAGCTCCTACAAGCGAGATCCCGAGATAAAAAGCTGAAAGACGAAGGAGGTGCGCGAGTGGATTCATGGTAATGAACACTGTCGAGGGATGTGTACTGCGAGTAGGATTGGAATGTTAGGAATATGCATTGCAAGAAACTGTCGCCGAGACCAAGAAAGGGACAAAATACAACAAAAAAAAGCTCCTACAAGCGAGATCTCGAGATAAAAAGCTGAAAGACGAAGGAGGCGCGACTAGTGTTCACGAGACATTGAGAATTCAAACATAAATGCATTTTCTAGTTGCCCGATGCCTGAAGCTTGAACGAGCAATCCTTGCTATATCCAAACAACACAACCCTACACCCGCACAGAGACACGCGATCTGCCCAAACGAAGATCTTTCAAGTGCTTCGAAAACTTGTCCCGAAGCATTTCCGCCGTTTCCTCGCTCGCGCCAACAATGACAACATGCCAAGTACATTCCTTTCTTATAGCGGGCGAGACGAGCTTCCATATCTTTTTGATTCCCTCGTCGATGGCGATTGTGTGGTCGTCTTCAGTGACTGCTTGTACAATATATATCTTGTACGCGTTGACGAAAACAGCGTCGATTCCGGAGATATCTATCATGGAAGGCAACCAGTAAAAGGAGGAGGAGGGGCCTTGGGATTGGATGCTGGATAGGGTGCTGGGGAGAATACGAGAAGGAGGGTCTAGTTTGAGTGATTCTGAGCCTTGAAAGATGTGAAGAGGTAATCCACCGAGGCACATGCGCTGATGCATCTTCCTCTCGTGCAGCCAGCCTTCAAAGGATCTCGTCATGGCGTGCAGATTGGAAGAAAAGGACATTGAAAGAGATTCTAGTTTGGATAATGGTTTGCGGTGTTCGGACTCGAAGATGTTGGTAAGGTATTTAGTTGGGATGAACAGCATGTGCCAGGAGGAGTCGATGGGTGTATTTGGGATGGATGGCTCTTTTTGACGGCATGGCCGAAGGAAGAAAACCTCAGACCCTTCGATGGTGTACGGCTCCCCTGTGCCTAACCCACTAGGATAACCCAGTGACTCCATGCACATAGAGTCAGCAGCTACTCTCGCATTGTGTTCATACTGCGCAGCCATCCCAGGCTTTGCCGTGATTTCTTTGATCGTTCGAATTGAGGGTCCCCATTGACCAACGAGGGAAAGAGTTTGGGAGGGATCGATTTCCTGTGATAGGACTTCATGAGCAGGGACTCTATCGAATAGATAAGGATCAAGTCATCTTACAAAATTGCACCTATCTCCAGTACTGTGGGCAGCTCCGAAACGACACGAGCGCCCAGGGTCTTGTTCAACCATGACCACCATCGTGTGGCTTTCGGTGGTGCGGCCTGGACGATACGTTCAGCAGATTTCAAGAATGCATCGCAAGGCTGCGGAGTTTGGAAATTGCTATCGGCGAGAGCCCAGCACTTGGCAAGTCGTTCCCGGTCGTATTCTTCGAAGTCGTAAGCTCTGGCGCCTTGCTTATCGAAGATGAAGAAACAGAGTTCGCTGAGTTGGATTGCCGTTGGGAGCTTGCGCTCGAGGCGATATAGAAGAAGATACAGGAGAAAAGAAGTTTTGCCTAACAGGTTGAAGCAAAAATTAGTATTTGACTGGAAAGCCCAAAAAGTGGCTGACCGATTCCAGCTTGGCCTGTCACTACAACATTATGGATTTCCACCGGTACCTCCAGCCTGTTGCAAAGCCAGCGATATTCTTCAAGAACAACAAGAACCTCTCAAGGCGCGCGCGTGTACACATGGAGAGCTTTCGCAAGCTCGGCCATTTCTTCAAGGCAGACATACGTGAGGTGATCAGGGATGTCGGAGTCTTTGCCTGGGTAGACGTAGCCCTCAGAGTCATCGGATTCGGGTATTTCGCCAATTTCAGACTTGTGTATAACGCCTCGATGCTGTGGCCACTGTTTTCCCCAAGCTTTGCGATAGATAGCTTTAGCCCTTTGAGTATCTTGATAAGTCGACAAAGTTTTTTCGGTACATCGAGACCAGAGAAAGTGAAAGAGTAAAGCGATAAGAAAGAGAAGGAAGAGATATGATATGAAGGTAATGGCGCGTAAGTACATCGGAAGTTGAAACCAAGGCAGGTCAGTGGAAATGTCTAAGTTCGATACAAAGCACGAGTTTTCCCGGTCCGATATGGCTGTTCGCTACCGCGCCTTACTTCGTTCCATGTAGGCAGGGATATGAATTATAAGAGTCTGTCGTCGTTGAGACGAAGCAAGGCAAGCGCATACATCAACTACAACATTACTTGAATTTTGAGCCCGTCGCTATATGTGCCTTGGCTTCAAGTCGTTGCGCGTTGCGCCTGGCTGTATCCATCCCCTTCCTTCCATGTTCTCTCTTCGAATCTGATGAAATCTGCAACGTAGCTCGTACAAGCGAGATTTTGAGATAAAAAGTTGAAGCTTTGAAGACGAAGGGAGCGCGACTAGCTATAGTCAGCTGTATATACATGAGACATTGAAAAGTTCAAAGATAAAGCACCAACGCACTTGCATTCTCGAGTTGCCTGAAGATTTACTTCTGTCGTCTATAGCCTTGATGATATTCTTCACCAGCCTGACCCTCCTCCACTCTCTGACCATCCCCCTTCTTTCTCTGCCCAGCTGAAGTGCCGGTTCCGAATCATGTTCCCTCTCTAACTCCCTAAAAGTTTCCAACAGTGACAGTGGTGACAGCGGCTTAAAATTGGCCCTCTGCATCCAACTCTCATACCTCAGCAACTTCTCCGTCAAGTGCTTCGCTTCTCTTCTTGCCTCTTTCTCTTTCGCCTTTTCTACTTTCTTCCTGATCACCATCTCTCGCTGTTCTATGTTTTTCCGCTTTGTCTCCTCTCGAAGTTTTTTCGCGTCGGCATGTTGTTGAAGAAGCAGACCGTGTTTTTGGGCGCGGAGACTGCGAGCTCTTGTGGGGCGGGTTACTTTGGGACGAGTGGGCTTGGGGCTCTCGTGAGCGGTACGGCGCTGTGCGTCTTTCCGGATACGGCACGGAGTTGGGAAAGAGTTCCAGAGAACCGGACGTGCGTTTCCTCTTGTTCTTGATCTTCCGTAGGTAATTCTACAAGCATTTGTTGTCAATTCTACTATAGATGCACTTTCTATTCGGCAGGCGTACCAGAGGACAGAAAAATTTCGACGTAGAGCGGGGATGTTTTCAGGTGACTTGTAGTTGTGGATGAGGATTGTACGGGGAGAAAAGTGTGGATTAATTTGTGGATCCTGGTCCAATTCCCATTGGTCCAAAGTGCAACATACTGTGTGCGAACGGACGCGGAAAGAAGCATGTTCAAGACGCGAACATGTCCCGTGACATTGTACACGGTCACACTAGACTCGTAGGCAAGCAAAGAAGAGTATATAATATATGTTAAGCTTAGATACGAACCCAAACTAAGAGTAAACTGAAGCAGAACACACGGGCATCACTTTGCCTCCACACCAACACTCCCCACTCCCCTCCAGACCCTACCTCCCCCACCCCCAGCCCCAGTCGCAGCCTTCCACAGCCTAACTCTCCCGTCCGATCCCGTCGACGCGAGAATAGTCCCCGTAACATTCCACTCCACTTTACTCACTTGTCCTCCAATCGTCGTACTAGACTTCTGCCCGCCAATCGTCGCATGATCGTCGAAATCCGCCACCAGCGTCGATGAATATCGGTTTTTCCTACTTTGTTGTTTCCTCCCACCGGCTTCATCGTCTCCTTCAGCGTCTGTATCGTCAAACTCCTCTTCAGGCTCTCCCTCGTCCCAGCTCGGACCAAAGACCTTGTATATCCTTACGTGGCCGTCTCTTCCTCCTGTTGCGATTAGATGATACGAACGGCCACACGAAGGGGCCCAGGATACAGTGGTTATTGTGGTACTGGTGGTTGTGGAGGGTGTTTCGTTTTCTAGGCGAAGGACGACTTCGGGGGAACGATCTGGTCTGAACTTGATGATACTGACTCCTCCAGACCCACTCTTGTTTCCAGATCCTCCTTCGGCAGCAGAAGCCACGACAGCGATGAGCTGTCCACCCTCAGCAGAAGAGTCTTTACACCAACTCAATGCCCAGCCGCCATGCGCTTCGTGCGTATGAGGCGACGTCGATGTGGATGCAGAGACAGCGGTTGAGATAGATGATGAAGACGGGACTGCTGTTGAGCTCGAGCTCGGCGTAGAGGCGGTATTCGGATTGGGATTCGGAAGCGTAGCTGGAGTGACGGAAGTGGGAGTAGCAGCGATAGCAACGACAACAGCCTCCTTGAGCGCCCAGTCACCCATCCTGCCCAAATCCAAACACTCGTATACTCTTAGCCAACCATCTGTCGATACGCTCGCTAGGCGTAGCCACGATGAAGACGCAGAGCCAGACGAACACGGTGCGAACTCGATTTGCCGTACGCTGCCCGCTGCGTCTAGGAATATCGCTTTTTCGTCCCATCCTCCGTTTGTGCTTTGGCTGGTACTCCGCTCCCATATTTTGACCAGCCCGTCGATTCCAGCCGTCGCTATGACTTGCCCGAACTGGGGGATGCGCCCAGCAAACGTGGGTTAGAGGCGCATCGTGCGCTTTCCATGTCGAGGCGAGTTTGATGCCGGAGTTGGAACTACTGCCGTTTGTGTCTGTACCGTTGATTCCGTTCATTGGATGGTCGTTTTCGTTCTGGACTTGTTCGAATGATTCATCGGCATCTGCATCTGCATCCAAAACCCAGACACACACTCGTTGGTCGAGTCCGCAGGTTGCTAGTCGCAGGCCATACCAGTCGTAGGATGCGCAGGTTATTAGGTCAGAGTGGGCAGAGGCGATTAGGTTCGTTTGCGGCATGGAGGTTCAAATCAAAGTTTTAACAACATGAGCTGAACGTGACATCACGGTCATGTGTATAAGAGTGTCACGATGCGGGGCCCTTTGCCAACTTGGAAAAATACCGAATGGGTAGACGATCCCCCTTAATTGTGTCAGGACAACGCTTGCCTTTTATGTAATTCGTTCCGTTTGCCAAGTCATGCTTACTTTGCAATTGTCACTTTTGGTCCTTGGAGAAACAGCCCTTAAGTCCCTGCGATGTTTTAGGTCTTCGAGATCGAACAGCGAGGAATTCTTCCAGCGATAGTACCCTCACCATCGAGTACACTGCTCAAGCTCTCCAAGGTGGATAGGAATTTGAGAAGAAACCTCCAAAATGTCCCCGCAAGTTGGACCAGTCTAGCAATTTAACGGTCCACCGGGATTACATCAGTTGTTATATTTCTAGTTGGGTACCTTAAATTCTCAGAGCCATTGGATGGTAGCAGAAGGGAGGGTCTTCAAGTATCGAGGTTGTTCACGAAATTGAGCTTCTGTGTCCACATTCCTAACTTCGAAACAGCGGTAGGGGGTATGTATACCACCACTACGCACATAGCTCGATAACTCGATCTGCGTGATAGCCTGGGCTAGTATCAGAATAGGTACCTCCCTTGACTTTCTTATGAGTATCTTTCTGTCGCGCGGTGATTGTACCAATTACAAAGTATTCATTACTTGAACCTAATTTGACAAACTCTCTTCCTATCGGCCCTCCGAGCCCCCATCGCCAACCTATCCCAGACTCAAATCGGCAAAACTCGTCTCATCTACCTAATGACACCATCTCCAAATTTCCTCTCTTGCTTTGGCACCGGCACCGCCTCCGCGGCTCCTTCCCCCTCAAAATACTTCCTCAACCTCGGGAAAAAGTCGACGCTAACCGTCGAATTGACAAACTCCAACATCCTGACCACCTTGTCTCCGTCCTCGTTGAAGTAAAACGCCAGCATGTACTCGTTGTCATATGGGCCAATGACCGAGTCGGACGTGCTTTGTGCCCAGAGGACTATTTTGTTCTCCTTCTCGTCCTCGAAGATGTCGTTGATGGTTACGTGGAAGTTCGTGAATGCTTTCAGCCAGGGGGTAAAATAGGTCTCGTAGTCGGAGTTGGATAATGGGGGTCGGTTGAGGGATTCTAAGAATTATAGTTGGGACTCTTTTATTCGACATAAGTGTTGGATAACGTACTTGGGAGGATCTGGTGGATGCAGTTCGAGTCGCGGAATGATAATATCGCCGGGAGGTCCCAGTTGTTGTAAGCATCGATGATTGCGAGGGCAGTTTGTCGTCTTTGCGACATGTTGCCTACAAGTCAACTCGAAAACAACTCGAAGACAACTCGGGTGGCGGGTTGATTTGGAAAAGTTTGGCGTAAACTTGAAAAAAAAGGAACCAACTGTGGGTCAAAATACAAGCGCATGTGAAAACTATAGGCAACAGGCAAGTACCTCCCCCGATATAGATTAATTGGGACAAGACCCAGACCGCACGGAACGTGTGTGGTTGAATTATTTATTTTAGTTCTTGCCGCTTCAGCTAGTACTTACAAGTAAAATCACATCTCTATCGTATCATTTTCCCATGACTGGCCGCATACTTATTCCGTCTATACCCACCCGGCCCAGTGTATAGGCGTTAAAATAGAGGACAACTCGGAAAGCCCGAAAAGAATACAAAGGTAGTGTTCCCTTTTTCCGACCTAGTTTTGAATGGATGTTGCGGCAAGGCACATCCTTTTTACTTGCAAACAAGCCTCCTGCCACTTGTGGCATAGCCATACGAGGCGGGGAAAGCAGGACTTTAAAGGGCCAGGCGCATGGATGAGATCTCGGGAAAATCGGTATGTACAGACAAGTCTAAGCGCGCATGATGTACTAGCGCCTATTCACATATTCAATCTGGCTTGTAGTTTGCAGGAGGAATGGCAAGTTCTCGCTCGAATAAGAAAGGCTATCGGCTTGAGCCAGCCAATATGTTCTTTGCAAGAATAAGTTGCAAAGAGGTATATAACTTTACTTGAGGAATACTCTAAAGTTAGATAGGTAAAGGTGTTTTGCCTGGGCCTGGGCCGGCGCGTGGGTGGGAAATCAAAGTGCGACGGGACAGGATGGAGCGGCGGGATATACTTTCCTGCTGCTGTATGAGAGTGTATTTCGTGGGATGGTGTGGAGGAGTATATGAGTCTGCGGATAGACTCTAGGGTCGTCAGTCGGGATCAGGAAAGTAGTCTACCTGTCACTACGGGAAGGAAAAAACAATGAATTTGATTGTCTGAGACAATCATTTTTTGAAAAAACAATCATTTAGATGGTTTTTTGCCAAACACTCATTTTGATTGTCTTGAGCAAACAATCATTTAGAATGTTAAACCTAGAGGAAGTGACCTAGTCGAGCCCGAGATATCCGGGCCGGTTATTATTAGATAACGGCGTATCTTAACCTTATCCCGCTACCTTCTATCACTCGATACTGCAATACACAGTATCTACGAGCTATTATACCAGTCCACAGGACTCTAAACCTTTACAGGTTTAACAGGTTATGGGCCCCGGGAGCCTTAGTTATCCACTGCTTTGCTACACACCCAGGGAAAACCCAGGGAACCCCTATCTCCGACTTCTTTGAAATCTTGGGATATCGCTGCACTGTTCAAAAGCGATTTATCTTCGCTTTCTAACGCTCCTATAACCACACCAATACATCTATTGGATGCATGGATATCATCCCCCCTCAATCTTTCCTCCTCACTTGGAGAAAGCCTTATCCAAATTCCTCCAACTTATCTCAGATTCTGGAATATCGCTATCTTATGCAGAAGCGATTCATTCTCGCTTTCTAATGCTCCAGTCTCGCTCCAATCAGTCCAGAAATATCTGAAATATCACCTGGTCTTGAAAACCCTATTCAAAACCCTAACTATAACCTTACAGCTCTGATGGAGACACTCCTACATCTAACACAGACAGTATCGCTCCCTCAGATGCTGACAATGTCTGGAGCAACCAATTACTTGTTATCACGCTAAAATGATCACTTAAAATGATCACTGACCATCCAGAGAAAGGGGGAACTTGATTCATACTCAATTCTCCTGATGGTCTCTAGCCTAAATATTTGCCAGAACAGCTCTTTATAATCACATCTGCTAGTCATCAGTACCAGAAGTCTCTATCCCAGACTTCTTCCTCTCCACACTCCATCCAAACCCTAAATTAACAAACCCTAATTGGTGGAGACTCTGACTACCGAGTACTAACACTACTCCACCCAAAACCCTAACTTTGCAAACCCTATTTGGTCCACCGAGTGCGCAATGTCTAACGTGCACTCCAGCATCCGAAGAGCACACATGTGACTCAACTAAACCTAACTACACATGGGATGACTCAATCAAACCTGACTTCTGCCCCTCTCGGATGTCCTTCTCCTCCTCTGGCATCCATCAGGTCTCAAAATATCATGTTTCTCCCCCCAAAAAACACCACCTCTCTTCATCATTGCTTCTTCATAATTAAGGAACCTCTTTCTCTTGTTCCCGCCAATTCCTTGAAGGTTCTCTCATTGAACTTCCTGGCCAAGGCCATATCTCCATATCTTCCATGCATACTAGACATTGGTCAAGGGGGGGAGACCTGCACAGTGACCAATGTCCAACCTAGCTGAAGTCGCACAACTGACAGTCGCATGTTACAATGTCTCACTCCTTCTAAACAACCTAACCGAAGTCAAACACTGAAGGTCGCATGCTATGACATCTCATTCCTTCATGAACATTGTCTTCGGATGACTCCAGCCTAACTACTGAAGGTCGCACGCTATGACGTCCCATTCCTTCTAAACATTATATTCTCCATACTGGAGTTGAAGAGTTGGGCATAATCCGCCTTCGAGTGTAACCCACCTTCAAGCATAACCTTCCATTGGGCATAATCCGCCTTCAAGTGCACAATCAAAGAGTCGAGCGTAACCCACCTTTGGGCATAATCCGCCTTTGAGTGTAACCCACCTTGGAACATAATTTGCCATTGAGCATAATCCGCCACTGAGCGATAACTATAACCTGCCATTGAGCATCACCTATCCCTGCATTTTAGCTGGAATTGAACAACTGCTAAGTGATCATAATCTATCTTTACACTTGCATCACTGACTTAACACTAAGCAAATGTATCCCTCCGTTTTTTTCACTTTGGAGTATCCAACTTGGTTATGCAAAGGATGTAATAACTCTGGGACATTGGTGCGCTGAGGTCACACTCAGTAGCATGGGTTTTTTTGGTGATTTGGGTACTGAGGAGTGCCTCTTTCACTGTCCCAAGTTTTGCAAGAGCCTGAGGGCCACAGTGCGGTTACGCCTGTAATGAAAACTTGGGTTTTCCCTAATGTCTTTCCTTGGCGCGAGTTCAGCACATTCCATTATATTTTTTTACTTATAATTGACGCGTACTCGACGGCGGTCAAGGGGGGGTGTTAAACCTAGAGGAAGTGACCTAGTCGAGCCCGAGATATCCGGGCCGGTTATTATTAGATAACGGCGTATCTTAACCTTATCCCGCTACCTTCTATCACTCGATACTGCAATACACAGTATCTACGAGCTATTATACCAGTCCACAGGACTCTAAACCTTTACAGGTTTAACATAGAATGCCACAGTTTAAGGCAATCATTTGGATTGCCAACTATTAAGGACAATCAAAATGATTGTCTTGAGCAAACAATCATTTAAAGTGCCCAACCCAAGACAATCAGTGAGATTGCCTCCTATTGATGACAATCATTTGGATTGCCTTGGGCAGCCAATCATTTAGAGTGCCAAGAGTTAAAACAATCATTCAGAGCACCTACTATCAAACACAATCATTTGGAATGTCATAGTTTACAAGACAATCATTTTCTGAGGATTGAATAATTTAACAAGTATTTGAGCAAGTTTCATTACTGGTGACCTGTAACACGGGTAAGTTAGCTGGAGGTCACATGAACATGCTGCGCAACACATAAGTGTATGTTATTTACATTCGGAGAATTGCCCAAGAGGGTATTTCTGAGTATATAAAAGGGTGTACATTTTGCTTAAAAGTTAAATCTCCTTCTCTCGCTCTCACCCTCCTTTGCATTCCTGCAGAAGTGTTCAGTCAGCCAAAGGCTCCCTTGGTGCATGGGGACCTGCTATCAGTATTGCGGATCCTTCAAAGGTGTGTCGATTTTACTTCAGGCGGCAGGCCGCCTTGATTACAGCAATTTTATTAGGCAGAAAGTGGGGCCTATATTCCTTTAGACAGCAATGAAGCTGCTTTCTCTCTAGTGGTAGTTTTGTTTGCTGTTTGAGGTGGAGAACTCCATCTGTTTATTGGTGCAGCAGCCGATACAGTAGTCCCCCACATTCTCAGTGCTCCAGTGGCTTTTTGAGGACATACAAATTCACATATGAGGGCAGGGGTTTGGAGCTACAGTACTGCACAAGGTAAGACCAAAATGGCTTCAATTGTAGTTTATGCTCACTCCCTGCGTCCAGACTGAAGCCGCCAATATCTCACTAGCACAGATCTACAATATTGGGAAGAAGAGTGTGCTTCAAAAAGTAGCAAATAAGGTGAGCTAGTCAATATGTATCATCCAAGTAGTTTATTTATATGCACTCAGTTCATACTGGGGTTCAGGGATTATTGTGGGCGAAATGCAAGAATTCATCTCATTCACTGCATACAAAGCCCCAAAAACCATTTCTGTGTGTTTGCTGATAACTCTCAGCTGACTCCTGAGATGGGTACATTATTTGCCATGACAATGGTACATTCCGAATCGCCGTTGAAGTAAGATAAAATAATTCAAGCGAAGATCTTTCAAGGTGTCCAGTCGGGTCCAATGTGGTGATAGTAGTAAATTGCACTTCCAAGATATTAAACCTAAGAAGTGGGCTAGAGTAGATAATAATAGTAACACAGTGAGCTTAACACTTAGCTCAACACTTGTTGCACTTGCTGGCAACATTGTAGTCATGCAATATAAGAGTTACAGAACATAAGGCAGCAATTGGGAGAAGGAAGAAAGGTGATCAAAGAGAGGGGAAAAATTTTGATAAAAAGAGAGGCAAAAAATGGATCAAATCTACAAGGATGCAAAGGTACACAAATGTAGCCAAGTTTCCAAGCTAATAAAATAGTAAAACTTGTGCGGAGAGATCAGATATAGGTACAGAACAGTCCAGTGGAAAGGGAAAGTACTTCAGCCTTCCAGACTTCTGAGGGGAAAGACAGGATACACAAGACATGAAAACAGAGCCTCCCACCTAGCTCAGTCAGTGAGGAAGAATAGAGTGACCAAATCCAAGCATCACGGCTTGATCACGGCTCAGATGTGCTCTGACAACTGTTATCTACACCCTAGGAGGTACAGAGCGGCTTTGGGATAAGGAATAATGGATCAAGGATCAACACTAAGATCATATAAATGACAGATGAAACATGTGAGAATAATAAACACCCAATTCCAAAGCACTGGATTTTTGTATGGCCTAGCCATTCCGGCCAACGCAAGAGTAGGTGCAATGCATCCCTTGGAGATAGTCCTGGACAAGGGAGCCCAATGCGGGATGGCTGGAACGATATTGATTATTGGAACAGTGATCTTGACAGTGATGCGGCGTGAAGAGATTGTAAAGAGACCGTCAGGAGACTGATGTGGACTGTATAACCTCAGGGGGGCATCACCCATAAGAGAAACAGAACTGGAGGGAAACCAGCGCACAGGATTGAAACTTGTTGCAGCACCGACCATCGCAGCGCCGGCTCTGCCCATATGAACTACCTCCAAGACCAATGGTAGCTACTTTATCCTACAACAGCTCATGGAACGTATGATTGTTTCCCAAAGCCAGTGCATGCAACACCACCCTTGACTTATTGCTGACCTACTTAGTATGACATTTGATGCTCAATGTTCTAGATCAGTAACCCGATTAGAGTAGTTTAACCAGAGGGCCGGTTAAAAATCAAGTTTAATGCTCTAGATATGTCTTGACTAGTGATGGTGAGCTCCCCATCATTCCGAGTGGATGGAGCGGCGGGTTAGCTGCATATAACCTTCAGCACATACAGACATCTTCTGTCACTGCGACACCTAGTACACGCAATGTGCCTCCTCACTTACAAGCTACTCACCCAACAGTTTTGATGTATGATAACTCCGAGGTACTTACAGCGACTAGACATGCACTACCTTCGATTCCCAAGCCTATTTCATGACTGGAGACTTCAAAGAACTCGAGTGCAAACCGTTCCGAGTGAGCTAAGACCACCATATCGACTCCCCCACTTCAGAAAATTATTACTCCAGCGCCTCAGGCATGGCACAAAGTGTCTCACCACTGGTTTCATATTACTGACAAGTCTACCATGTTCCTAGGTGTTCCCAGAGGGGCCATTAGCATTTACAGTAACCCCCATGCAGTCACCTGCAGTCACCCAGAACAGTCACCCAGCAGTCACCCAGCAGTCACCCAGCAGTCACCCAGCAGTCACCCAGCAGTCACCCAGCAGTCACCCAGCAGTCACCCTATGGCTAAATGCAGTCACCCCAACAGTCACCTTAGGGCCAAATGCAGTCACCCTAGCAGCCGCCCAATTAATTATATATGTAACATGAAAAACAGCAATATATCCTGTATCCTGTGTACTAAGTGTACCCGACTGTAGTGATTCCTAATGTCCAGCCTCTGGACAAAATATTCAATTCAGACTCTGCATAATTAGTGTTTCATCACTCTTTACACTTTTTCACCCGATTCTTTTCCTATCCATATGTTGGAGATATTGACGTCAGCCAAGCAATTGGTTTGCTTGCCGAAGTTTATCCTACCGATATTTCTCCTGTGGAGCTTATATGTTTTATCCTATGTTTTATGATATATTTCTCCGTATGTTTACGTTTAACTCAAGTTTAACTATGATTAATGTTTACACTGAGCATTCTAAGGTGTTACTAAGTGCACAGCATGATTTAGCTATTTAATCCATTTTTCAGAAATAACAATCACCTTTGAGCCATCTACCCTTTAAACATTTACAGTCACCCTGCAGTCACCTTTGAGGCATTTTACAGTCACCCAACAGTCACCTTTGGTATGTTTACAGTCACTCAGCAGTCACCTTTGATGTATTTACAGTCACCCAGCAGTTACCTTTGAGATATTTGCAGTCACCCTGCAGTCACCTTTGGGATATTTACAGTCACCCAGCAGTCACCTTTGAGGTATTTCCAGTCACCCTGCAGTCACTTTTGAGATATTTACAGTCACCCTGCAGTCACCTTTGGGATATTTGCAGTCACCCTGCAGTCACCTTTGGGATATTTGCAGTCACACTGCAGTCACCTTTGGGATATTTACAGTCACCCAGCAGTCACCTTTGAAGTATTTGCAGTCACCCAGCAGTCACTTTTGAGATATTTGCGGTCACCCTGCAATCACCTTTGAGACACCAACAGTAGTCTTTGTCATTTGAGACTGTATCATAACAAAATACTACAGAAGAGCAAGTCTGATATTAAATTTGGACTGTCCACAGGTCCCGGTTGTAGGAATATTGCATATCAGAGTTTAAGGTCACATGAAATGTTAAGTTGGGTCATATACTTAATAAATGTACAGTCTAATGCAACAAAGTGCAGTAAGATTCATCAAATTTACAGTCACCTTGCAGTCACCCGCAGTCACCGTTACTGCGGGGGTGACTGTAAATGTTCTATGCCCTTCCCAGAGCTTCGGAAAATTTCCTAGGAGGTTCTAGGGATGTTACAATGACAGATATCGGGTCGACAAGGAGTTCTATTAAGCCTGACAATTACTGGCTGACACAAACTCGAGTTTATCTAGAGAAGCACGCAGTTTAATTCCTGAGCCCCAATCCAGACTGGATACTTTGAATATCATTAGACGCGAGTCCATTATTTGACTTGATTTGACTGGAGTTTGTGTACCACTGGTGCTCACTGCTGGCAACCAGTGGAGAAGGGTTTGTGATGTTCTCTGATGAGCCTCATGAATCGTGGGCAACAGTGTTGCCCCATTTCTTTGTATTCGAAGCAGCCAGATTGGCCCAAATTTTGGGAACAGGTGCTGGTGCACGAGAAAGTGATGGCGCGGCAGCAACAGGAGCATCAGGAGGTGGTGTTGGTGCAATATCTGCAGGAGGTGCAGGAGATTTTGACACTGGAGCCACCGATTGCTCCACAATTTATGCAAGAGCTGGGACCACGGGGCCTCATGCAGGTCGCTTCCTTGATGTGTCAGAATACCTGAAAATGCCATCAGTCCACCCGCCAATGGATGAGCGGTGTATCAATTACCTCCTTGGTGGCTGGCATGAACTGATAATTTTGTTCCCTTATGCTGGCCATACTCATATTACACCATTGCCTCTAAAACATGTTGTCTTTACCCTAGACTGATTTGAGGACTGGGGCTTTTTGGGAACTATTACTTCTATTACAGATCTGATTCAATTATCCATGCAGGCCCCTCTATCTGTTTTGTACACCACTATTGCCTACCCTTGTTGCTCAAGTTTGAATATTACTCACATCGAGACGAGACGCCTGAGCATGTCTTCTGTCAATATGTCGCTCTACTCCCCCAGCCCAAAATCTCTTTGGTGATCCCGCATCGTCATCTGCCAAAAGATGTGGACATCTAGGGTCTGGGCGCATGCTATCCTTGCTTGCACAAATACTAATTTGCCTTCCGTGAATTTTGCCGGACATCTTAGGCACGGAAGAAGGCATAGTGGACGCATTTGGAGCCTAACAGTTCCCCACGCCTTAGCATACTTCCTTACATACCGTGACGTGGTATTAAAAATTGTGACTGAAGGCTGGTGCCGCAGGCAGTACAATGTTGTTCGAATTGGTGGACTTGGAATGTGCGCGGGATGGCCGGAACAATCGGAATGAATGGAACGAGTTTGACAGATCACAGATCACATGATTGACATGTTGAACTTACCGCAGTACCACCAACTTACAACCAACCGCTATCAACGCCAACCACTGCATGGATGCCTTCCACTTATGTCGTTGAGTGGACCAGTCTCCAGGGAATTTCTCTTGGCCTTCGAAGCATCGTACAGATAGATCCAAATACAACACTGTCTTGGTGGGTAAAGCGGAGTTGCTGGTTTTGACGAGGAAAGATCGTACAGTGATTTAATATCCAACTGTCTATGTGGTGCCAACACTCTGTCTACTTGTGCATTTTACAACCTCCCTGGAACAATTATACATAAGTTAGGGAAGTTTAGTGCCAATGTGTCGAAAATGTCGGGGCAAAGGGTTGTCCAGACTGGATTCTTGTGTGAGTTTCTCGTATCTCTGTTTTCCCCCATTGCTTACCAACTCATTGTTAGCCACAACATCTATTTTGTCGGTACAGTCCCCCAGGTGAGGGACCGTGGCCACCGTTTACACCCACAACGGAAACGGATATGTCATCTTCAAGATCCCAACAATCCATCAACCACTTTACGCAGGTCATTCTCCCTCCGTCTATCTACCATGGATCCTCAGAAAGTATTGAGAGCTCCAGGAACACACTCCCCATGTTGTGCATGCCTCCATAAGCCAGCGCGCGCTTCTTCCTCTTGCTGGAGCTGCCGTCGGGTAAGCAGGTTTCTTAATGTTTGCCTTCAAACTGTCTAACCTGTAATCACAGTTGGACCCGTCAGCGGGACCATGCCGGAGGTCCCACCAACACCGTTGCTGAAGGTGAAGTTTTTGGCAACAACCAAACACTCCTCCGTCTCTTTCATTCATCTGGTGAACTCTGTTGGCGGCTGGATAGTCTTGACGTAGTGCCGGCCGCCTTCGAAAGCACTGTTGGCCGCTCAAGCTGTGCAACAAACGCTTCTTCTCCCTTGGTCCCTCAGCTCCCCGCCCGATACGCTCTTGCATTGTCGCCAGTCAAACGGTGGCAGGCCAACGCCTTCATGCGCTGATACCCGGGCTGTGCGGATGCACACGTTTATTTCCTCTGATTGTCGTTCTCTCATCCTCACCGGCGGCCATGCTGGAAGCCATCATTCTCACAAACTCCCTCCCACCCATTCCCTTGACTTCCGTTCGGTATGTTTTTTCCATCCAATGATCTCCAAGTATTGCTCAAGGATCTTCCTACGTCGGCTGCCCAGCTCAAGACCGATTCCTCCCCGCCTTAATGAAAAGGTAAGTTCTGCATTTGTTCCGCATATCTCTTTGTTTGTTCCGCGTATATCTTCATTCGTTTTGTGTGTATCTTCATTCGTTTTGCGTATACCTTCATTCGTTCCGCATATTCTTTGTTTGTTCTGCGTATATCTTAGTTCGTTCTGTGTATCTCTTCATTTGTTCTGCGTATCCCTTTGTTTGTTCTCTGTATCTCTTTGTTTGTTCTGTGTATCACTTCGTTTGTTCCGCCTATCTCTTTGTTCAATCTTCCAAGTCAGCATTTCCCCATTTATGCGGTTCTCTAATCAGTAGTGTAGTGTAGAAAATATACTTTTACTGCTATATAAGACCCTCCAAAAGATGATGTAGCACACCCTAAATGATTGCTATAAACACTCAGAAAGAGTGCCCATGACAGTTCCAATGATTGTTCAAAGCACTCAGAGTGATTGCTGGGCAATCCAAATGATTGTCTCAAGACACTGTGACCCATTTCCAAAAACAATCATTTTGAGTGTCCTGAACAGTCAATTTAAGTGTTTCATACCATCATTTGAAGTGTTTTTGACAATCATTTAGATTGTTCAAAACTGTTATATAGAGTGGTTCAGACTATCATAATGAAAGGCTAGGACAATCATTGAAAGTAGTTCAGACAACCCTTAAGAGTGATTTAGACAATCAATAAGATTGGTTCAGACAACCTTTAAGAGTGATTTAGATAATCAATAAGATTGATTCAGACAATCAATGAGGTTGGTTCAAACAATCAATATAAAGGTGTAAGACAATCTTTTTGAGTAAACTGGACAATCATTAAGAATGGTTCAGACAATCAATATGAGTGCAAGACAATCATTTAGATTGTGTTTTGGACAATCAAATTAATTGTTTTTCCTTCCCGTAGTGCTGTAAAATAAAGAAGACGACGCGTCCACAGACCACGCAGCCTTATCAAGTAGCGAGTGATGGAAATAACGGTAAGAAAACACTTATCTTTGATTATATATCCATGTCGCTACACCGTAGACAACGATGGACACTCAAAAAGACTGGCTTGTTGGCCTCTGAGGTGACAGTTCTGGACGAAGGGGGAAAAGTATAGATTTCTACTCAACAGTCTACTTTATATGACAGCAAAGTAGCTACATAATATAAGCAAACAAAGAAAAGAAGTATAATGATGATGTGATTGAAAAGAAAGTTTATTAACCTCGAGTTGGACCAATCTGTTCCCCGAGATCCTCAATCAGCAAATAGGATCGGGATGCCACTTGGCGCAATCCCCCAACACCAGCTAACAGAGTGGACAAAGCTCTGTAGCTTATACAACACTTGCTCAAGGTATTGCAATGTCGGTGGCGGTCCAGATCCTGTTGCCAATCCAGTATCTGGATCCTGTACCGGCCAATATACTATAATAAAGTAGAGTATCAATGAAAATGGGGAGAATGGATTATCGATGAGAGGGCTAAATAGCCCTACTACAATGGAGGGAAGGAAACACGAAATACGGATATGAATGTGAGAGACGCAATGACGGCCGGGAGCAAAGAAGATAACACTCCCACATTCTTGGCCGGCCTTATCACCTTGCTATCTTATCCGAAGATAAGCCCCTTTGGGAACTTATCACGGAACTCTCAAGATCTCATCCTTATATACCCCAACTCCTTCTCTTGTGCCAGATTATCCCAGTTCGTTGTTTCTCATGCAGTAAAGTGATTGGAGACAAGTGGAATGTGTACTTGGAGCATTTGGCGAAGGATATGACTGAAGGGTGAGTAAAATATGACTACTGAGCTGCATACTACAACCTTATCATCCATTTTGCTTCCTTTTTTCATTTTCTTTGTGTGTTAGAGATGCGCTGGATGCACTGCAACTAAAATGTTACTGTTGCTGATGAATGGTGCTAACTCATGTCATGTCATGCCCTAGGCATATACAGACTGCCAACGCTTCCCACTTACAGTTACATAACCCGCTCCCGCCGCATTTCTGGTTCTGATACACTTCCACTTTGCTTCCATCTTACTTTTTCCTTCACTGGACACTTTCTATGAACCCGCCAATCCATTCCCAATCATTCTTACAATCATACATATGCTTTATGCCCATCCCGCCGCTTCCGCTTATGTCTATCATTGCCTTTTCATCCCTTGTACTTCTTTTGGCTATTCTTGTCTTTTCTACTCTTGAATTATTACTTATTGCTACTCTGGTCCTCGAGTACCCTTTATATAGTTCTGTACCATGTCAAGTACAGTAGATTGGAAATATTGCTTAACCCTTGACTCGTGTGCTCTTATTCATTTCTTTAACTCTGTTTCTTCACTCCATCGTTTTCACAACCTCTGCAATTTACTATCATCTGTTTGGTTCCGCTCTGTTTGCGCTGCATCAGGTCAGCTACTGCTTGACCTTCCACTTCTGCTCATATTGCTATCAAAGCCGCTTGCACTTAGTGATAGAGATGTCCACAAGTCCAAGTCTCAACAAGTACTTGCAGGTAAGATCCATGGGAAAACTCGCAAGTATGTGACTCGTGGATCCCAAGACCCGTTTTCCACGGGTCACAAGTCAAGGTTTCCGAGACTTTGCAAGTACTTGTGACTTGTGCAAGGCATGGTATCAACATAGTATACATGTATTTTCAGTGCAACTTGAGTAATAATTACAACTTACATTGGTCAATAATATCATACTTACTACTATATAAGTTGTTGAGTGCTGGCACACAGATATTAGGTTGTAGACAGCTCACGGCATTTAGGTGCTTAAATTGGCACCTAAATGCTGTGAGCTGGCTACAACTCAAAACTTAGATGTGAGTACATATTTACTTCATAACATAGTATGAAATTGTTGTAAACAAGTTAAGTACATGGTTTTGTTAGCATTATATACTGTACTACTACAATCAATTTATGCAAGTAAGTAATGGTAAATACTTCTGTAACACTTGTTTATTAGATGAATTACAAGTACCTGCAAGACTTGCAAGTAATACTTGCAAGTCAGTGACCTGTTTCCCACGAGTCAGCCATGGGTCACAAGTCAGGCCTTTTAGGCTGCAAGTACTTGCACTCTGGATCCAAGTATACTTGAATCCGGACTCGTGGACATCTTCACTTAGTGAGTCCTACCCTTCGAGTTGGAAACTCATCTACTCTTAGGCTTACTTGCCGAGTTCATTCTATTGCCTGTACAGACCTGCCGTCCTTACATTAGTCCCTTGGACAATCCCGACACAAGTCTTACATCCCATAGGCACTTTGGAACCGTTCTACACTCACATCCTTTCACATCTCAAACCAACTTTCCCAGTTCGGCTGAACAACGGCAGTATGGAGTGTATCTGCACTTTGGTTTCCAGGTTTGTAACCCACGCTCGAAGGATTCCGCCTAGATCCTTACACATCAATTGGATTGAAAAACTCCTACATTATAATTGTGTCTTCTTGTGTTTTTCATGTTACTGATCTTGTGTTCATGGTTTGGTTTAGCAATGGAGCGTACAAAGGACAAAGCTCAATTTTAAGCGTTCAAGATTTTTGAAAAAACTGGACATGATTCTGGGTACATCCTTGGGCTGTATTGGGAGCTTGGAAACTCACCATAATGTCACCAATGCTATACTTTTTGTACTACTGTACTTTTACTACCTTTTCATAATCCAAGAGTTCTGTGGTTAGGGTCAAACTGCTCTTTTACTGAGAGATTCACAAAGCGCTAAGTTGAAATGAAGTGAAACATAAGTGAAGCATTCGTGTCCTGAAAAATGCACATGCACCCAACTTTGTAAGACGTTTCGCGTAATGACCCTTGTAATGTAAACTTTCACATAAGCAGGACACACTAACAAGGCCATATATTTGGGTGACGTTAGAAAATAGGGAGTACCACTTTGGCTTAGTGGTTATTGCATCAGTCCTGGTTGATTAGGTAGAGCTCTGTTGTTTGGTTCTCATGCAGGGCAAATTTTGTTTATCTTTTTGTTTTATATGTTCAAGCTGGTTAGGGTTCTGTTAGCAGTTAGCTGTTAGGGTTTGGGTTAGGTTTTAGGGTTAGGCAGGGGTCCAGGGCCAGCGCCCCCACGTTAGTGTTAGGGTTTGAGAATATTAATCAGGCCAGAGGCCTCTCAGTTTGGATTAATTCAAAGCATGCAATGAAGCGCCAGGAGCATAGATGCTTATGTAAAGCTTGTGGCATATATATTATGAGGGTCATTATGCAAAATGTCTTATGAAAAAATAGGACTGCCTCCTTATCATAAAATGCTGCCAAGGGTGATGGGGGAGACAGTAAAATTGTGCTACCGCTTTGTCACCCTTGGTAGTGGTAGTGGTAGTATAACCGACGTGGTCCCATTTTGAAACAGTCGGGGCCCCAGCCACATGTATCGCGCCAAATACATGCCTGGGATGCATAGCCTCCACAATGCTGTGATCAGCACACACAAGTGCCATTGCACAAACGTCGAGACTACACACGACCTAAAAAGAAGGCGCTAGACACCTATTTAGATGCTCTTGAACATAATACACATGACAATCCGGTACATGAATATGACAATGAGTAAATCTTTCCTTATCCTACAAGAATCGAACTAGTAGAATTAGTTAATCAGTGGAATACAAAGCAGGATGTGGAACATATGGATCACGACTTGTATACGAGAGTGAAACAATATTCTACATAGAGATACATAGGATGAAGAATGAAACCGAAAGTTTGATAATCCTGGAACCAACACATCCATCTCCATGAAATACCGAAGCCTGAGATGCACAAGCTCAGCATCACCCACATAATCCAGTAGTGCATGAACTTCGTCTTCCACTGCTGCGAAACAAAAACGACACAACCTCCTCGGGATGTACGGACGGCCTTGTTCCAAATAGCGCAGCAATTCCACTGCCAATGGATGTGAAGACATCACCAGTCGCGTGAAGGCATGCGGATGTTTCGGGACGGTGATGACTTGTAAGTAATCCCAAAGAACTAGTATCGCTTGATGTTTGACGAGCACCCCGTGGCTGTCATGTTCTACACAATTTGTACTAGAAGATTATGGCCCAACGGCAATGAGCTTAAAGTAAAATTTAGACGCCCATTAGATGATATGATTTCTTATGCATTTCAAGATGAAGGACAATCACATCGAGAACAAGGACAAGGACATTGAGAACAAGGACAAGCGCATCAAGAACAAGGACAATCGCATTCAAGAACAAGAACAATCACAGTAAATCAGAGCAAAGAACATGCCAAGAACAAACAGTCACATTGAACCAATCACTTCTGGCAGCACAGTATCAGTTGAGTTGGATGCAATCGACTGAAAGAAAAATACTAGTCATAGTAGATATATCCTCAGAGCGCCATGACAAACTTCCAATTTCCTGATCCTTGAATCACAATTTCAGTAATAGGCACATATGCAGCTAAGCCCAGATGATCCCAGAGGATCCCAGAGAAACTTAATTGAATAGGAAACTGAATTTTCATTTATGGTGTTGCTTTTGGTCAGATATGCCCAGACCTGCCCAAACCTGCCCGGACCACAACATAGGAAACGGCCAAATTCTGGGATTATCCGCAAGTCGGATAATCCCAGCTCATCCCAGATATTGCCAGCACATGCCGGCACATGTCAGCTGAGGCCGGTGCGGCTTTTCACTGGGTTTTATCATTTACCGGGTTCTTTTCTTACGGCCCTCGGGTCTACTTGGTCGTTTTATGGTCAGGTGCATATCTGGCTATGTGAACCCGATATTGTTCAGTATATCTGTTGTGTAACTGAAACTTAATGGGAAGCTTAATCATTAGATTGTTCAGAGTAGAAGGTATGTAGCAGGATGAGCCTGGATAATAAGGACAAGAATAAAGATTTTGGGGAAGTAAGTAGCTGCAGTACAAATTAGTTTTGCGGCGTCCGCTTTCTTTCGAATGAAAGAACTATGTAAATAGGTCTAAATGATCGTTGAATCTGGTTCAAGATCGAACTTCCAGCATATAAATGGTACAGGCCTAGATTATATACAAGAAGCAGGATTTTTATCACCATGGCCCATCCAATGTCATCCAGTGTCGTCTCACAATTTCAACTTCTGTCCCAATCTGCTTCGTCATCTCTGTCTGCCTGGTTGTAGACGAGTTTCCAAAATGTACTAGAAGACTGCCATCCAGAATGCCTTTCGAAAGGGGTTTGGAAACATAGTCGTTTCGGACGATACTGAGTTGGTGAGACTTTTAGCAAAATTCTTATCACTACCCAACTAGCAATGCTCACCGTAATGCTCGGGGATTTAGTCCCGCAACGTGTTGAATATTCCTTGTCAACTGCCCTTGAAGTAACTGTAAGCTCTTCGCTACGGTTTCATCTACTGGTGTGATAGCGGCGATTGATCCATTCGCAGCACCTATTACACAACACTTAAGTGAGTGCCAGTCACTTCCAGTGCAAAAACCGTAACACTCACCACATAACAGTTTGGCTTGCGGAATGACATCGTCAGGACTTGTTCGCCTAGCGATGAGAGCAGTGGTGCGGTACTCGTTTTGAGTGTTGAATTCGGAACGTAGGAGAAGGTATCGGCCATCTCCAGAATCAGGGTCTGTTAACGATTACTGTTAGCCCACAAAACACAAAGAAGAGTATTTTTGTTCAAAAGCACCATGCGGGTTGTAATCATACAATCTCATAATCCCGTCCTCGTCATGGGTAAATATTGCCATCTCATTATCGGCAAAGAAAAAGTCGGCAGTGGTTACACAGAGGTGGCGCGGGTCTTTGGCAAGGAGTACGAGTTTATAGGGGTCTTCCTGGTTGAGATTATACGGATCAGCAGGAAGAAGAGCAGGAGCGCAGCTGAGAACAAAACGTACTTGAAATGCGACAAATGAAACGCTCTTCACCGCATCGCCTATCAGCAGCAAGTTTTTAATTGTCCGGAGTGAAGTGACATACACCCCGACATCCATGAACGCTACCCCCACCAAGCGTTCGTCAGAGTCAAACGCACGGACGAATATCTATAGCAGGATAAATAATAGCTTTAATGTTGGTGATGGGGTTAATATACATACCTTCTGGCCCATCGAAGATACGAGATATCCATTTAACGCACAGAGCGCCGTCACCGGCCCTTTGGCGTCGTCTCGGCATCTTAGTCGGAGTTTGTACCACCGCTTGGGAGCGAGGGTCGGGTCAGGAACGACCTCAACTATTTCGAAAATATATGTCTGCAATAAAGCGTTTAGACCAAAGAAAAAAAGCGAGGAGAGAGACGAATCTTACAGCGCCCTTCGCAGCTAAATCCTCTCCGCGATTAATCGTCGTTCCAACTACGATAAACTCCTTGGATCCTGTATCGGTACTGGCGGTCTCGAGAGAAACACAGGCGACCGCATTAACGACTTCATTGGTGGCGAATTCGTACCTGGTTGACATAAGCTCGCGAAATCAAGTTTGTCTAGGCACTCACCCATCCATTGAAACCCATAAATCTGGTGAGATTAGCTCTAGAGTTGAACATTCCGTTGTTGGGTCTGCGATGTTTGGTGCGTCCTTTTCCCAAATCATACCCCCTTCCTCATCAAAGCTCGCAAATCGAGCTTCCATCACCGCTGCTGCAACAACTAGCGATGTTGATGGGTCGAATACGACGTTAGAGTACGGCCGTCCGAGAGGGATCGAACGCATGGGAAGAGGGTAGTCTAGCTCAAAACCAGGGATCCAAGAAAGGAGGGAAGGGCCCTGGGTAGAGTGGATGCAAGGTCAGTAGGTGCAGTACAAGCAAAATGGATCAGAGGTGGAGAGTAGGAGATGTTAACAGAGAAGAAATAGTGAACTTACTTCGTCACTATAAAGTAAAAATTCATCACATCCACCACCCCAGCTTTCTCCAGTACTGGAGCCAGAACACACCGGAGTAAACGCATGAACCACCGAATATCCAGAAGGGTATAAATGCACCCCTCCGTGATCGGTACAAAGAATCCAAGAGGGATTCTCGCCGATGAAAAAGACGCCCGAATATGCTGCCGTTGTTCCCATCACGCCTGGGGCTGTCCTGAAGGGTACAAACATCCTCGATATCTTCTTCTGATCCACTGTACCAGCGGGAATACCGTTACTACCTACGCCACCGCCGGAAGTACCAGCACTCAGACCAGCACCGCTCAACTCAAACGTCTTTGTCAACACTTTGACGAAAGCAACGCAGAGGTGGGCCCTTTGCGAATTCAAACTTGTTGACGGAGTTTGTGAGGTGGGTGACGTAGTCGAGTCCGCAGTGGTAGGCTGTGGGTTCGAAGTTGGAGCAGCGGCGGGAATGATTTTGTAGACTGCTAGCTGACCGGAGCGAAGGAGGACCTAATAGGCTGTCAGTTCAGATCGACCATTGCTTTGGTAGGAGGTTAACTTACAAACAGATGTAGCTGAGGTCTGCTTTCTCCTAGTGGAGCGACCATCACTTGTTCTATCTCGTCAATAATGCCTCCGCCAATCCCAGGTCTGATATGTGATTCATCTCCTTCTTTCACCTGCTCCTCCGTCTCCTCCACCGACCGCATCGTTGCGTCGGCTGATTGAGCTTCCGGTGCGGGACCCGTGACTCCTAGGTTCCCAGTAGGACCTACAGCTGCTGCAGTTACCGACGACAGAGCAGAGCCCGAAACAGACGAAGCAACCCCCTCACCCGAATCCAGCAAAACATTTTCCAAGGTCAGCAGAGGCATTGAAACCGAGAATGCCAGTACCATTTTGGCAGGGTCCAGATCTAGTTGAGGTCAGAGGTTGTGTTACTAACCGAAGAGAAAAAAGAAGGGAAGGAGAAGGAAAGAGACGTGATGTTTACATGTATATAGAAGGAGCAAGAATAGCACAGAAACACAGACCTCCATGATCCCCTGGGGCCTCACCAGTAACAACCACTGGTTGTCCTTTTCCGTTCGTTTTCCCACGTCAACAGCTGACGATAAGAGGTTCCTCTCGAGTACTCCCGTTTGGTCCACGAAGAAACAGCCAGTAACATACTTTGAGGTCTAGAAAAAATAAACATAAGTCAGGATCTTTCATTCGGTATCGAAGCACGAGCTAGAACGAACATGAAAGAAAGGAACTAACCTTTCACCCAACATACTCATATCCTTCCTCCTCACCTTACCCTTCGCCGCCTCCCCAATAAATAATCCCATCGTACCATCTTCTCTCAGTATCATCACATATGGATCGGAAATTGAGCAGTGACGGATACGCGCTCGGGCGTTAGAAGGCATTGTTCTCGGAGCCACGGGTACTGAGGAAGTAGATGGTGTACTGAGAGCACCGGTCCCAGTGGTAGCGGTAACAGTAGAGGACGAGGAGGAGGACTCGACATCTTTGATTAACTGACGTTCAGTGCCATCTAGAAAATGTTATATTGAGCGGAAAGTCGTTGAAAGAAACGAGCCAAAGGAAATTCGAAAGAAAAAAAAATCACCAATCTCCAGCACCCTAATCGCTCCACTCATAACTTGTAGCACTGCTATACCGCCGAATATTGGTCCAGCACCAATAGTAGTGCCTTGGATGCGAGATATAATATCGCTGTTGGAGATATTTGCTATGGACGGTATCGAAGATGCCACATTCGTTTTTGTCTTGGTCGTTGAGGGTGGGACGGCCGTCATCTAAGAGGGCAACGAGTGAGTTGGATAACTCATGGAGAACAAAGACGACTTGCTCTACTAAATCCCGGGTTTGGATTTGCATCAGTGCTAATGATCATTCGGATCTCTTTCCACCCTTCACCTCCCTCTTTGTCACCAGTCAACTTCTTATCCCCTTCCTCACTTCTCCCTTACGAACGATGAAACTCCACACCCCCTTGGACCCACCAAGGACGTGCATTCGCCTTTTCATTTTAACTGGAAGGTCTCGTTGAAACAACGTAAATCCACCTAATCCCGACCCCGGTTCTGTCAACCGTCTTCTTCCATCTCCGCTACTTTCGTGCTCGTGCTCGAGAACGCTGAAGTAGATGTCGCAGCAATCAACACCGGCGTCGGTTTATCTGCCAGCTGCGTCATACCGAATACCATATCGTTGATCCCGCCGTACGAAGGAAGGTAGTCTGCGAGGATAAACTGGAACGTCATGCGGGATCGAATGCGGAGAAGATTCGGCTTATGAAGTTCTTGCGCTGTAGAGACTTTAGCGGTGGCGCCTGAGCTCTGAGAAGGACCATATATGTCTGCAGGAAGTTGACTATTAGTATATCATACGTTAAAAGTAACAGCTCACCTGCATCGTCATCATACATTTCCGCATCCACGCCCTCACCCACTTCTACTGTAGCAGTATTGCTTTCATCCATCTTTTCGTCTGACTTCCCATTTGCATCAGACTCTTCAACCATGCTCGTCCTCAGTAACGTCGAGGGTCCTTGCGTACTTGCAACAAAAACCATCGATTTTTCTTGTTCAGTGATACTAACCGCCATCACCAGACTAGGAATAGTTGTCCGTGCCAACGGTTTTGGCGAAATGGACATTCCCGACACGGCTTTACCGTCAACAACGAGGTTTACAGAGTACATGTCTCCGTTCACGAGGATAAGCAAGAGCGTTGTATCAGCGATGAACGTTGCTCGAGATCCCTCCAACTGTAAATCCAAATCAATCGGGACCAAAGGCAGCAGGGTCACATCCGAAACTCTCGCTACCCATCCATTCACGGGCAGAACAACTTCTTTGTCGCTTCGAGATAAATAATTGCATTGGGTGTTAGAACGATGAGACCACCGATAGCCGCAGGACAGGAACAACAGCAAAAGCATCGTATGGGAGGTTATTGATTGAGGTAATAACACTAAAAGTCGCTTCCGAACCCAGGAGGAAGAAAAATTGGACATGGAGAAAATGACGGTTCCGCATGTGTCTTTCGCTTCTTTCAATCTGCCTGTCCATGTCGGGCGGTCATTGTACAGCAAAGCAACTGTTAGGGTTGTTAAATCCAGGCAAAAAAAACAAAATCAATGATATTATGAATGGCGGGAGATACGGATTGGGCAACTCGAGGATGAACGAGGGGAAATAGGGCATGTTTTCGCGTTCGACAAGGTCAACATCCATTTCGTTATGATCTTCACTTGAGTGAAAAGGAAGTATTGCTAATGCATCCTGGGGCAATAAGAGAGCTGCACAGCGTGAAACTGGATCAACACGAAGTAGAGACCTAAAAGAAGTTTTATATCGAGGCATTGAGGAGCGCGTTCATACGTGTGTATGGAAACAGTAATGAGATCGTGCTGAGCTGGTGACATTCGAGGAGGCAATCTGAACAAAACAATAAAAGTTTATTCCAAGTATGTACTCTGTACACACCTTGCATCTTGAATGCTACCAACAGTCTGTCTCTACCATCGTCTAAACTGCCACACTCTGACACCCTCTAAACCTGTAACGATACCGTGTAACCGGTGAGTCCGGATGTGATAAAACTTGTAATGTTCATTATCCGTCGTTATTTTCCTTAGCTCAAACACTCTTAGCAGATTCGACCTCGCCACAACACATTAGACAGAACACTTTCTCCTTCAGGTCCTTCACCAGTTGCGAGTTTGAGCCAGGCAGCGAATTCGACACCAGAAGGAGCTAGGATTTCTTGATGTAAGGCGTGCATGAAGACGTTCTGAATCTTGCCTTACTGGAAAAGCCAAGCTTTGACGCTGTGTCGATAGTTGTACCGCGTCAATTCCGAAGCATTAGCCGTTCTAGAAAAAGCGCGCCTTAGGCAGCGCTTAAAATTAAGCGCTGCGTTCCGGGTCGCTCTTTCTATCTAACTCACAATGACTTCTAACTCACAATGACTTGCTCAGTCAATCTTCCTCAAGTGTAAGGAAGCCAAACAACTCGTATGTTGGCATTCGTAGCTAGTATCAATGATGGAAATCAAGTTAATCTTTAGTGACCTATCCTGATCTCAGTCAATATCTCAGACTGATGTTCCTCAGTACGCAATGGCGGTGAGATTGACCCGAGTCGGATCGGCTGTCCAACTTGAAAATCCTGTACAGCAATTCTTAAGTAAAAAGTTGTACTGCCTTGCATGAACCCTGCTGAACCACAGCAACCATGTCTGACTTGCCTGGTGAACTCATCCATCTTGCAGAGCTTCTACGCAAGTCAACGGTCATGGAATCCATGCCTCGTCTTCAGCTCGCTAGCATCAGTGTGTAACTTGAAACTTGTCCGCCGTCTGTCTCACAATTTCCTCACAGTGAAAGAGATAGCATACGCGAAGCTATTGACTCCGGGATCGATATCCTCGCAAACCTGAAATCGTATCGGAATGCCGTTGCTTCAATTTCTTTTCTTCCTGATGAGCTCCTCGCCGACATCTTCTACCATGTAATGATGCAGGATCCTTGGTCGTCCAAGTGGACTCAGCTCATTCTTGTCTGTCGTCGATGGAATAGAATCGCCATTAATAACGGACGACTTTGGTCCTGGATCTCAGACATAACAGTATGCCTATTTGGGAGAAGCGGTCGAAAGGATGCCCACTTTCCTAAAATACAACCATGGTTATCATTCTTCTTATGTTTACTCGAAACTCACATCGCATACGCATATTGAACTTGACGGAAGTTATCAAGATTTTGCACATTTCTTCGACGATGTGAAGTACATTGCCAATGTTGCAAACTTTCATATCGACCTCTACTACCCTATTGGAGATGAGCCTCCGATTCTCTGGCTATGTTCCTTCTTTTATAGTTGAAGGGTGCACCATGCCTTCGTCAAGTTCGCCTGCACAATGTTTCTTTTGCGAATAAGCTGCAGCTGGGGTTTCTCGCCAGTTTGACTCGGCTTGAACTGGATATAGATTGGCAAGCCTAGGTGTTCTTTTCTCAGTTGAGGACTTCTATCATATCGTAGAGCGCTCTCCAGGGCTTCAAACCCTCAAAGTTCGATACTTCATCGAGCCCACTCCGCCAAGGATCGCTCCTTAGAGCAGCTCCCTCAAATATCGCTTCCAGCACTTCAGCTCTTGATTTGCATATGGATATCCAACTCATCATCACGATTCTACAATTCCTTATAATCCCGCCTAATGCATCGACTGTATTTGTTGCCATTCCTAGCCTGAACGTTGAATCTTCCTACCTGGACGACATTAAATCCCTCTTAATACCCATTCGACGAAAACTTCGACATAAAGATGCCATGGGTATTACGCTCAGCATTGATAGAGTGTGGATACTACTTGGCATTTTCTGTTTCGTATAAGTACTTGCCCAAATGCAATCCTTGGTGGGCACGTTGGATCTGTGGCCGCTCAGGTCCTCTTTTTACCCAGTACACAGCACCAATGTCGTCAAATGCTAGCAAAGATTATCAACGCCTTTCCTTTGGACAACCTGGAGCTTTTTAATGCTGGGCAGTCACGAATGATAACACTAAATCTGACGTTGATTCTAGCATCAGCAATTTTCTTGGGAAACATGAGAACTCTAATTAGACTCCTCCCTCCTAGATTAACCATTCGTATCGGAGTCAACAACGGAATGCTGCTCTTCTACACGGTGTCATTGATGCATGGAACGAGCTCCAGAGTATTTCCTCATGGCCGCCGCCGCAAACGACAGCGGGTTCGTATGGTTTTGGATCTTTCCCTCTCTCCAAACTTATACTCGTAGAATTCTTAATGTGGTGTTGTTACGAAGTCCTGGGCAATCAGCCATATCCAGGAATTTGAACGACTTTACAGTCAGTTAATCGCCTATCTAACAACATTCGAGATTTGGATACGGGGTTCAAGCCCACTGGACAACCATTGGAGTTCTCGCGATCGAAGAAGAAACTTTACATTCTTCTTCACAAAATACTCAACTGTTTGAAGTCACCGGTGAGGTGTCTTTCAATGGGAGAATCTGGGATCCCGTCGAAGAAAGGAAGTCAAGGAGAAGTGCGAAGAAGTACAAGAAGCGTTTGATAAAGAAATTTCCTGAACTCCATTTCCCAGATAGTGATACAGACATGTCGCGCTTTCTTCGGACAGTGATGACGAGGAAGCCGACCTCTGATCCCGTTCGCAGTACGTACTGATATCCTGTAGATTTTCTTGTCAAATCATTCCAGAAATGAATGGCATGGCGAGAGAAATGAAATTTTGTCATGTTGCTGGTATTCTTCGAGTGACACAATTTGTTAGTAACAAGATACTACCATTCAAAATCGGGAGGAACTTTCTGATGCTAAACACGCGATGCATTCAAATGCCTTGGGCTTTGAGACCAGTCCCTGGCTTACAACTTCAGAAGCCACCAAACGCCAGAGTTCATATCACAGAAAGTTTGCCGCTAAGACGTTTGCTGCTAAGGCTGTTCATGCCGGTCACTGCCTTCCGAAAAAGATTCACAAAGGAGTACTTGTTCATTGGTTCTCAAAATTGTTCACATTAGGTTCAAGGAACGCAAGCTGAGTGGAACACTCAGGACTGTCTGCCTTATCTTCTAGCCTCCATTGTATCATATTCTGGATATCATGGCATTAGCGAGGGCTAAATCTGTTTGACGAGTGCGGTTCTTTCAGGACCAGTCGATATCTGGAGGCCATTCGGAAGCTGTTCAAGAGATCATTGAAATTGCGATAATTGCGATAATGTGGACTGAGTCCTGGCTCAATCTGCGTACTATGAATGCCCTGACTTCTCTATGTCGCCGATATAATAGCTAGGGATCACGACGGTTAAACAAGCTGCAGCTGCATGCCTGATGACCAAATATACGAGACTTCGCGTTCCTCCAGGGCCATCGACCTTCCTACAGCTTCTTGCGCTGAATTGAACAATCCGGCCATCTGTCTCCATCGAATTGTAACTGTATAATACAATATCCGAGATGGATCGATACATATGGCATAACTATTATAGTTATTATGTAGTCAAGAATAAAGATCAACGTGACAAGAAAAGACTGGTGGACAGTCAACAGAAATACACAAAATGAAATGAGTCTAATTCCTGAAGCATAACCACTAGAATTAACAAATTCGTGCCAACCGTGTGCATTAAATTTTGCTCCGGAGAACCTGAGCGGACGTCTCAGAGGACCAGGGCTAGAGGCTAGCATAGGGCGTAAGCATTAGTGGAGTTGAGAAGGACCGTAAAGAATACGGGAAGTATTGAGGAACGACGATGGTGCCGAACCGTTCATCGAAGATGTGTGATGAGAATGCTGCTGTTGTGTTGGAAGGATTGGTCCATAGAGGCATCATGGAATGGGACGGAGAAACATTGATTGATAATTGTTGGGTTCGGAATGTAGCGTTCGCTGATACAGGTAAGGATGTAAGTCATACATAGACACGGTGATATGTCTACGTCGGAGTAGGGAGTACACTAGCAGATGCAGAAGCTGGTTGCTGGAACGAGTTCAAATACTCACTAAGTTTGAATCAACATGTGCCCAGCGCTAGGTGATAGAGGGAGAGGAAAACGGATTATGAGAGTTAGGAGATTGGTCGAACAGCTGAGGGAGCCAGGTTCCTTTTCACCAGTCTAGTCTTCCTCCTAGTATGGCTAGTTCATCGTTATCGTTGACGGGAGTGAGAGTTCCATCCCAAGCCGCCGGGAGGCGATCTACTTCCTTTGCGGAACTCATTCAATGAATCATGGCACGGTTTTGAAGATCAACCATGATATTCTACACGGATATGTTATTGAATCGACATTTTTAAGCCAAGGGATTCCGACTCACTAGACCTTATTTGCTTTAAAGCCGCTCGCAGCCTTCGAAAACAACTCGCAAGCCGAATCAAGCTGCAAGAGTGCTGATGGTGCTAAGCTCATGGATGGGCAGCGGGTGACGATAGAGCCAAGGATAATCTAAAAACGTATTGTGAATGAAAGAGGTGGTAGGTATAGAGTTCAACATACTGCGCATGAGAACATATGGTCCACAAGAACCAGATTCGCTCGCTCAGATCTTTTAGTTGGCTATGCAGTTCCGCATTAATGCGACTAATGACCCTGCGCTTCGATATGCCGCAATCACAGATGTCCCATACGGGCTCCCAAGAGGGTCTTTGGATGGTCAGTCAGCGCTCTGGCGAAGAACTTCGATGGAGTAAAGGAGATCTATAGACATAATCAGTACCTGAACTTGATCGAAAACAGAAGATCACTCGCTCATTTCTCGGATGCAAGGACGATGTGGCGCTGAAGTTTAGCATGGTTTGGTTTGGAAGCCTGGGGCATCGGCTCTGAACTACCAAATCCTCGACTTGAAGATGGAAGGCACTGGGAATCTCGTAGCTTTCGGTCGAGCTGAAGAACCGTTGTGTACGTAGGGGTCTTCGCACCAATGCCTGGTCTTGCAGAAGGTTCATACATTCACTCACGAAACGATGCTTCCATGCATGAACTAGATGCACAAGATTAGCATCTAGCGGCCACGAGGAAACCCAAGTACACACGACGTACATATTTTGATCTTCTCCCGGATCCATGTTTGAATAGGCATCTTGCAATCTATGTGGGGAAGAGCAAAGGAGGGTGGCGGGCGAAAGTAAACATTGCCAAGAATCGTAGGTGAAGACCTCCCAAAAGAGCTGTCGTCGACGTTGGGCCTCGTCCATTTCGACGCCTTTCCAACGTCCACTATCGCGATCTGTCCAAAATCAGTCCCTTCGATATTAACGCCGAAATGGACGCTAAACTCACGCAAACCAATCTAAGAGATATTATTGACATGGTGTCATTGGGAGAAGGGGAATGAAGCTTACAGTTTGTGACAGCCTGACGGCTAAACCCATGATGGCCCACCTCGTCCCAGTACTGGAGCATGGCGGTCAGACAAGAAAAGATAGTAGGTCATCAGAAACTGTCGTAAATGATTAAGATGATAGATTAACTGAACTGAACTGACGACTGACCAAGGCTTGAACAGCGTTGATGGTGGGGGCGTCAAGGAACGAATCTTGAAAAAGGGCGGCTTTGGCTAGTTGATGATATTTCTCGGCATCGACATTATACGGAGGAAGAGAGGTATCGACGAGAGAGCCGATGGCTAGTATCATGAACATCACAGAAAGCCTGTGTGATAGCAACGGGTCATCCGCAGGAGGGCCAGCATTCGGATCGTAAAACTGACTCCAGACTTCATGGTTGAACATATCCAAGGAGACGGGATTATACCTGGTGAGGTCGTTATGGAGAGTGATCAAAAGACACAAAAAAGTACGTACATCCAGGCTGCCTGTCTGTAGTAGATGTTACGAAGTTGAATGGCTTTTTCAGAGGAGGGAAGGTACCAAAAAAGAGTCTGGAGATTGATTGGCTGTAATATCTCGGGAGGTGTAGGTGTCATCGTTAGTGTGGATGCGCGAGCTAATATTTCTGGTGTCAAGTATGCTTGCAAATTGCGCATATTGGACTGCGAAGAATCGGGAGTGTCATCTTCTGCTGTTTCGTTCTAGAGGCGTCTTCCATCAGACCAGCTGAGGATCAGTTGAGTTGATATCACTGACCTGAAGAAAGTACTGCGAAGAAGTTTAGATCCTGAGTTTAGAGGACATGCGAAGGCCAAAACGAAAAAGCCCACCCAAGAGTTTGCGGTCTGACCAAAAAACTTGGCCTTTCCGGAGAGACTGATCGACAAAGATCCAAAGGCATCTACAACATCTGGGTTCGGTTCGTCTTCCTTCGAAGCGCCGTTGGGTTGGGCTCTTGTTGCGGGTGCTTCCCGTTGCAGAGGCGCTTTGATTTTCAATAGGTCTTCGGACAATAAAGGATGCTGTTCAGGAGTTAATCGGCTGTGGTCAGAGCGTAAAGCGTCTTCAAGTTCCCGAACACGGGTGGCCAACTCGTGTATCTTTTCGTGTAACTCTTGAGTAGATGCAAGCACGAATCTACCAAAGTTGGTGTAAACGTCTGCCAGAGTCAGTGCGATGCGTTTATAACGTACCGGTTCCCTTGACCAGTGGTCAAAGAACCCTAATTGGCTCGTCCGTGACTCAAAGTCAAACTCGAGCGAAAAAGAACTCACGTCTGGACAAATGGCAGCGGTTCTGTGACATTGTTTGACATTTGAACGATGTAAACAGTCAAAGAGCAACTCACCCGCGCTTCACACAAGAACTGCAAGGAATAGCCCGGTCGCATCTCAACTTCAATCTACAAGAAAGATCAGGATTGCAAACACGATAAGTACCAGATATCCAGACATACCTTCTGCATTCTGCACAAGACAGCCTCGTAGCACCCTTTCGTCGTTTTCGTTGTACAGTCTCGTCGGGGCGTTTCGGGGCATGGGCTGAGGACATGGTGGTGGTAGGGATGAGAAGAACAGAGAATCGAGAACTTCGAAATTCTACGGCGGTGATTGCCGCGTGGTATTTTCTGCCCCGCGGTACACCAACAAGTTTATTGAGCCCGATCCACTTGCCTTTCTTGTTCGTTTGATAGATGTAGTAATAATGAAACTGTTTCTGGGTTTCCCTTTGGTATGACTGTAAATTACTCGTTAGACGATATCTGCTGTATTTTTGGACCAGAATCACCTCGTTTTTGCGTGGAGCCGAGAATAGTATTAGAACAGAGGTAAAGCCACCAAATGCGTCGGAGCAGTCGGAGCGAGTTATGAATACTGGTGGCTGTTTCTTTGATTTCGCTCCTACTTGTCTAAACCAACGAGTGTAGGCCTTGTTCTTCGGGACTGCCCGGGCCCAGAATGCTCATAAAACATGCACCGGAACGAAGGAAAGCGATGTCAACTTACAAGTTCTGCATGATTAGTTTCCGGGGGTTTCGTGGAAGATTGGCTGTCTATCCTTCTAAATCACCACCACTGAATTTATTGGTTGCTGTATCCTCTGAAAGGACATAGAGCTAAATCCAAAAGCCAAGATACATAGTTCAAGGTCAAAACATGGTTACTGAGCATTTCAATTCTCCGGCTCCGTAGCCACTGATAGCCACTGATCCAGCCGGACAAAGCGTCTTATAGCATTAATATTGTTCAAACATGATATGTTCACTTGCAGCGCTTTCAGTAGACTTGGCCTGTACCGGAAAATATCTAAGCTCCGAAGGCTATTATTTTCAAAAGAATCAGGCTGCAAAGGGTCCTCGGGCGAGAAATACCTTTAATTCCACGTCCAAGTCTAGTAACGCAAGTTCAAGTTGCCAAAAACAACCATACCCACGTAGACCCACGTAAGTT
Organism: Rhodocollybia butyracea; assembly: GCA_015501585.1. NCBI lineage: Eukaryota > Fungi > Basidiomycota > Agaricomycetes > Agaricales > Omphalotaceae > Rhodocollybia > Rhodocollybia butyracea. The sequence continues at coordinate 73,121 of JADNRY010000298.1, forward strand.
TGGAAGTTTTTCTCTTCAAGTCTGGTGATAAAAATTCTTTTACAAAAGGCAGTAAACAAACACGGCATATTCCAATCTGGTTCAGGACATCTACCAGTGCTGAATGGGACCCGGTAACAGAGAGAGAGAGAGATTTCAATCCAGAATACGTAAAAGCCACCGCACCATTGGAGAAATTCGAACTTTGGTTCTAACCGGCTTCATTTTGGTTCTATCCAGCCTTGACTCCGTTCTCATAACCGTCATCAGCCAACGTGAGTTCTCTTGTACCCCAGTTTAAACGTTATACGTTAGACTTGCCGTACAATAATTCCGATAATTCTAACGAAGGATCGACTTTGAGCCTAAGAAGGCCGTCGGACTCGGCTTTGGAAGCTAGGCTTGAATTAACTTGAGCGAGATCCAACCAGTGTAGATTTCCGTAAGGCCCCAGTCGAGTATTGGCATCTCACGATAGAAATCAGCGTATAAAATAAATGTCATTATCATTAGAGTGTATGTAAAATGAGGAAATCCATCCATGGCTTGTATCAGTAACCTCCGTGAGTGTCGTAAATCCGAACGAAAGTGAAAACAGCAGTGACAATTCTAGTGGATACAATGCCTATCATCATCGTTCATCATAGGAATAGAGTCGATTTAAGCGTTAAACATTAACCTCTGCAACCTTCTGGTCTCCTAGATCCACGGGCGCCAGATCGTGCGGGTTGAGCGTGAACTGCTTTCTCGAACCACAACATTATCATCGACATCCGAGGCAGGGCTAAGTGGCTCTGGGACGGATGACGTGTCTGAACGCGATTCATAGCTGTACATCGATTCGCGATGAGCGTTTTGGAGAGCAGTGGGAACAACGGGAGTGATGACGGAAGAGATACTGGATTGTCTGCTGAAGAACCCGCCGATCTTTTTCGTGATCTGTGCTGGAGTTTGGGCTGCGATAGCAGGAGAGTCGACTGAAGCAGGTAGTGGTCCATTGGTAGGTTTGGCATTCCATAATTTGAAACCCCAACCAGCCTTTGAGGATGGAGTTTCCGGTTCGTTGCCAGTGGTGGAAGCAGGTAAAGGTGGGAGCTTTATGGAGGCAGCGTCAGACCCGCTGTTCGTCCCAACATTGTTTTCCTCGATAAAGGCCCTCAGGGCTGTAACACAAGTCTCAGATGCTTCTCGCGCCTCGACTGCTTCCGACAATTCGTGTCTCGTCTCCTCTAGATCCGACCTGAGGGAAGTAATTTCCTTCCGGAGAGCCTGAAGTTCGGCGCTTTCGCTAAAGACATCATTGGCTTGGGGCGGAGACATGCCACTCGAGCGGCCACTAAAGAGCCCAGACATTCGTCGCGAGGATATGGGTGAAGGTTCGCGTTCGTGTTATCGTTGGGCATCGTGAGGAATTGAGAATGTGGATCTGGGGAAGTACCCAGATTGAGACTGAGAGCTTGAAGACCAGAGTCAGATACAGAAGAAATACGTCTGTGTCCCGTAGGTCTGCCAGCGAACGAACCTGTAAGAGGAGTAAAGGATGCACGCTTTGATGGAGGGCTGAGAGATTGCACGAGACAAGTCAAGAGGTGTAATAACAGCACTCTGCCGACGATTCTCGGTTTGCAAGCGCATAAGACCTCGTCTGGGACGATTTTACAATTAGCGATTGAGGGGAAAAATGATGAGCCTCTTACCTAGACTCTTCAACCTTTGTCCTCAATAGAGAAATGGCTTCCTGATCGTCCTGGTTCCGGCGCCGAGCTTCTCTTAGTTCGTCCTCCATAGTAGTCGCCTTGTCGGTAATGTGCTGCAAAGCATCCTCTAGCTCAGCCTCTCGTGTATGCGCAGTGGATAACAGATTCACAAGGTCTTCCTTTTCCTTGGTCATATCTGCAAGTGAACGTCGTAGTTGAGAGATGATATGCGCAAGAACGTCTGGGTCCAACGTGTCTCGTAGCTGTGAAATTATGGGTGCGCTATGCATTGTAGCATTATGAGCTGGTGTGGGAGGAAGAGATTCCATGTCAAGCTGCCTTTCGAGCTCAAGACTCAAATCAATGGAAAATGGTCTTTTCTGCGTTTCTGAAGCGGAGACGGGCTTTATCGGGGCAATGTCAGAGCTGGGAGGAGCTTCGAACAGAAAGGATTGAGGACTCGTAACGTCCATGGTGGTTGAAGCTTGAAAAAGTCACGCGTTTCAACTTTGGATAACTTAGCAACGCTAATAAAGGTGAAGTTTGAATAGTATTCACTGTAGCACTGGCTTACTCCAAAGGTATTCTTACCGTGATTGTAGCATTTGAGCCAAATGCTTTTGTTATAGTCTGTACTGATAACTACTACTGTAATACTATGACTGTTAGCGCTTTACCCCTGTCAACATTTCTTTCAGCACCACGTGGTTCATACTACTCTTACTGTCTCTTCCAATGCCTCTCTGCGGGTCC
>JADNRY010000299.1:0-74926 GCA_015501585.1 Rhodocollybia butyracea
AAGTGAAACATGTGATATAATAAACACCGATTTCCGGAACACTGAATTTTTGTATGACCTATCGGTTTGGGCCAATGCAAGGGTAGTTGTAACACGTCCCTCGGATATAATCCTGGACAAAGGAGAGTGCGGGATGGCTGGAACGATGCAGGAGAAATGGTAGGGTAAAATACCGAGTATGTCCGGCAGTCCGATCAATTTAATGATTTGCGATCAAATGATGATCGGAATAGTGATACGGCGTGAAGAGATCGTGCGCCGGGACATAGGCGTGTGTGTCAAAGTCCTAGAAAACCTAAAGAGGGGCAAAGGTAGTCACTAGCGCAGTGAAACAGAAAGTACGTGCACATGAATAAAGAATAGGAAGTGAATGGAGTAAGTGTAGTATGGAATGAGTAGATAGTAATTAATAGTAAGTAATAGAAGTGAGACGAAATAGACTGTAAGTAAAGAGTGATATATGAGTGGGGGATGAAGTGGTACAGTATAAACTAGCATATAAGTGAACATCAAAGTAAAGTAAAAGTAAATGTAACAAGCGGAGTCAGAGCGGAGTACTAGCTACCGCTAGGGCAGCTAGCACTACCACATCGTCAGGAGACTGATACGGACCGTACAATGTCGGGGGAACATCGGAATAGTGGGGTAACATTGGAATAGTGCTGAGTATGTAGGCGTATGAGGGCTTATGTGGTAGAAAAGGCTGGTAGTGAGTCTGATTGGACATGACTGTAGCGGCAAAGTAAAGAAGATGCAGCCTCTGATAAAGTCAGACGCTCATGCCAGTTTTAACTTTTGAGCTTGGCTCATGTGAACCTCGCACGCATTGCCATTGCAGAGTTATTCAAGGCGAGCGTGCACAAATCAACTTGTTTATTGTCCAAGATTGAATAGGCATTTGTTAGCCTCATAGGCAGTGCAATTTAAATGCCATCTATGAGTACAAACCGTCATGACCGTTAACGGCCGTAATGTACAGTAACCGTACCATGAAGGTATAGTAGGGTTGGGTGGCAGAACAGTAAATACGAGCCTATCACACTTACGGACCTTGCTGTGAACTGATTACTCGAGGGTATTACTAGATATTAGAGATTTGCAGTACTATATACTGCTAGATCATGGTCAAATGATCCTTGTACCTTAGCCATATATCCCCCTCACTCTGCGCCTCTCAGATGCTTAAAGTATAGCAAGAATTAAATGCCGCCAATTGAATGACGCCGTTCCATCAATTTTTGATGCCGCATTCATGGCCGTAACAACCATATGGGCAAAGCCGTATACGGCTGGAAACTGCTGGAAACCGTATTGTACATTTCCAAAATCAAGCCCTAACGTTTACGGTGTTGTAACCGTGAAAGCCGTCCATATATCCGTAAATATGGTTTTGGTCCAGAGCCCTAGCATTAATGTCCCTGATAGTCATTATTGGAAATTCCCCCTCAACTTCATTAACCCTTGTTTTGCATATCTACACATGCCGCCAACCCAAAACGCATTTCTCCAGGACCATCATCATGTCTCTTTTGATTTCACTCTTTAGTTTGGGGTTTGAAGCAGCCAGACAGGTTCAGTCTATCTTCACTACATTTTATGTGCCTATGATTTCACTGTGTTTCGATTGCTATTTGCTTGACCTCTTTCTAATATAATTATCATACTATGATAAATAGAATATGTACTACATATTCTATTCAGTATTGTTTTTGTCTCATGATGATTGTTACCTAATGACTCATAAAGTGCGATATCTCACTTTGTCACGTGGCTGATGAGCCAGGAAATGCAATCTCGCAGTTTCAATAAATCACATGCCAATCTTGGACTCTATCCTTGGACTATGACACACTCATATCAACTTCGGTCACGGCAATCTCAGTCTGGATATAATTCCACAACCATTCCTGTTCCCGATGCTGATAGACCACGACAAGGACGTCGGAGAGGCCGAAATCTAAGACAAAATAATGCCCAAGAGTCTAATTACCAGCCAAACGGTGTTTTGGTTGATGATGCACAAGGTCAGAAATAATGATACTTACAACAGTCATTTATCTGAAATAATCCATACATAATCCAGAGCAACAGTCTTCCAATGCAGATCCGGATACCAGTGGGCAAAGGTCCTCCATAGATGAGCCTCAAAGTATTGAAAATGAGCATCAAGGTTTGTAAATCTGGAAGGCTTTACCATGATGATCTTCCAACTAACTTTCTTGGACAGCTATATTACACCCAGTACCAACCTTCTGATAGTTGTGAGATGGCAGAAATGGACTCCGATGGTGTGTAATAGGCTCAGATCTTGGGAGGTATGTGCTGACTTGTCACCTTTGTAGCTCTGGCAGTCCAGCTTGAGACACACGTGGAGGATGGATCTATGAACAAAGTTGACAATTTTGGATCAGATGAGATATCCAATGGTGTGTAGCTAATATCTATACTCTATTTATTTTTTAGTCTTTGTCATAGCTGATAGTGGAGTAATCACAACTTCTAATCCTTTGGAATCATCTTCACTCATTCCAGCAGTCTCAAACCCAAACGGTATTATATTAGCTACCATTAATATTATATCCTCTCACAAAAAGCTTTCAGGGAGCATCGTACTGCCACCATGGCTTGTACTCAGACTACGCACAATTGTTCCTCCCATTTCTACTGTTGCTACAGCTTCAAGTTCTCTGTCCCAGGAGGTTGTTCCATGTACAGTAGGCCCACATCTTTCCTCTCACTCAACTCCTTAGATTCAAGCCTTAACAATTCTAGATGACCCAGCAGCTGCCCGAGAAACTCCTAACAGCAGAGGAGTTTTTAAAGGACAACTTTCCGGAAATTTCTCAAGAAATATATTGCCTACAAGACTCTAGGATTAGGGGACTGACAGGATACAGCAATTACCGTCTGTTCCATCTTCTGCATCAAATTTGCACTACCTTCAGCTTTGACATGCACACACGTCAAATCAATAAAATTGTTGCTCGACACAATGGTATACAAGTTACACTAGCAGATGTATACCAGTGGTTAGGTCTCCAGGAGGGTACTTGGTCTAACAAAAGGCCTAACCTTAGCTAACTTTTTAGAGCGCTTCAGACCTTACAACAGGTTGTGAACAATCAATTGGCCAGCCCCCAACTAATTCAAGCTTATCGTCTCTGGTACCCCTATTACCTTTCCTGTGATCAGCTACTGCACATGGATGAGAAGGATTGGAAACTATCTGTAGGCTGGAGAGTTACGGAAGTCTTTAGTATCCATTTGCCTTCCTTACAGAGTAATCTTAGTGCTGTGGTAGATCTATAATATTGTACCTGTACACATGTGCTGTAAAAAACAACGGTGGCCTCAACTCCTAGACCTGTACTTATCAAGATACCAGGTGTTGAGGTTTGATTAGGAAAAGTTGAGGTCAAAGGCTATTGAGTCAAACCTGATGGTCACCTCCCTAGCACCCTACACCGAAATTGTATTGATAGAAGATAGTAATAGGAAATAAGGAAGGATGGTATGGTTACATAAGACCTCATACAGTAATGTGGCCTAGGGTGTAGTGTTTATAATTAGTAGCGGTATTGGCCAGCCATTACAGTCATAAGTATGGTGCACCACAGCGTGTACATCTGCAAAACCTGGGTAAAATTTGGTTGGGGCTATATGCACCATTGTGTATCTGTACAGCTACTATTAATATGTATGCTCATTGGAATGAGCTATAAAATGATTACAGTCCTAGCTAGTTCAGGCTAGTCTATCTGTATTTGCTATGTGTTTTTCTGAGACTCGCATGATCATGTTACTTATTACTGCACATACAATCACAATCTTACTCTCTCTCTGCGCAAAAGCAATGACCAAAAAAGGCATACAATGATCATGACTATGATTGGAAAATACAAATTTGTCACATCTAGTTTGGTTATAGTGTTAATTTGCCAAATGGGCTTGCACATTGCCAGAGTGATCACGAGCAAAACACAAACTATCCCAGTGATCATTACACAATTACAATTTTACTCTATGATCATTGTGCAATTACAAAGTTTTATCATGATCATCGTTCAAAAATTGTGGACCCTGAATGATCATGATGGGTATTTCCTTTCCTCAATCCGCACAATTACAATTTATTTTTGTCCAATAAGGACACCCATAGGCGTCGAAATACAACCCGGATTCCACGACTAACTCTGCCTCTGTGGAACTCTTTGGGGAGTTCAAAGTCAAAAAGCACGACGATCCTTTTCCTCCTGCCAAAACTCTTCCTGAGAGTGCTAAGGATACCCGTGGCCAAATTACCCTCTATCTCAATGCTATTCAGGCTGCGCAGCAAAGGACCCGTGTATTCCTGTTCTTTATACTCGGAGACCAGTGTCGTCTTTTTTGCCATTCGCGCGCAGGCACGCAGTACACAGATCCATTTAATCATACTACCATGCCTTACCTTCACGAGTTCCTTTGGCGTCTGACTCACAGCAGCCCCGCTGATCGTGGCCATGATGTGACCATGGAACCTGTTCTTCCCTGCGATCCAATTTACGAAGAAGTCTCTCAGGTCTTGATGGCAGGCTTGCGAGGGAATCCGAACTTAAAAGCCTTGCATAAACGCTTTTACGGGGAGGTGGATGTGGTTTATAGAGTAGTTGTCAACCTGTGTACCCTCTATGTCTACCAACCCTTCACTACCACACACTTGTACCCCGTAGGACAAGGCACACGCTGCTTTGTAGCATTTGACCATGAGAACCGGCGCCTTGTGCTTCTGAAAGACTTCTGGAGGAATTGGAAATATGACTCCGAATACGAAACCTACAAGGCTCTGGAGTGCAAAGGGGTTGCTCATGTCCCTCATGCCCTGGCAGGAGAAGACATAGCTGGCCGTTTTCAGCAGACCGAAGTTCTCGGAATCAAACTTGTCCACTTCCGTCTAGTGCTTGATGTTGTCGGGGAGCCACTCACCAAGTGTATATCAACGCATCAGTTTGCGCAGATTATTTCTGATGCACTCCAAGGTACAGTGAACCACCCCCTATCTTAGAACATATGTGTTAAATAATGACTATAGCTCATTACGGAGCATACCGCAAAGCGGGTGTGCTCCACAGAGATATTTCCTCCGGGAACATCATCTTCTTCAAAAGTCGCGGGTACCTTATTGACTGGGAACGTTCAATAAAAGTCACTGGGATACCCCCGGTGGCGAGAACAACGGAAAGAACTGTGAGTTACCCTTCTTCTCCCTCTGTTTGAAGATCCTCAATATCCTGTCAGGGCACATGGCAATTCATGTCCATTAAACTTTTAGAGGACCCAGATTCCCCCCACCAAGTTCGTGATGACCTCGAGTCGTTCTTTTATGTCATGTTGTTCATGGCCAACCGCTATGCATCCGCTCCCTTGACTTCGATTCACATGCGGGCCTACTGAAACAATAAGTTCTTGTGGACTGGGGCTCTCAATGCCTTCAGAGAAGGAGCTACCGGCAAGAGAGACACCATCGGCCCTGGACGCATTCTTTGGGGCTGGAACACACTGTATTTCCAGAAACTCATAAATGAAATAGTCATTGCTGTTTGCGTCCTATATTGCCCCCCGGAAGACTTAAACGTCATGTTCAGTCCCGAGCTCCTCACTGCCGAGCGAAATTTGGAAAGCCATGAATATATGATTACTTGCTTTAGCAACGCTTTGAGGGATGAGTCATGGAGGGCAACTTCTCCTGACTGGGCTGAGCAGGAGATGGCTACCCAGTTTCAGAGTACCGAGGTTATATGCAAGAAGTTGAAGATCGGTGCAGAATATGAGCAGTTTGTTACCACCAGAACAGAGTACTATGACATTGACTCCAAGGAAGACTTCAAGGAAGCTAGTGGTCGCGCTGCACGCAAGGGGAGTACCAGATGCTTGCTCCTGCCTTTGGTGAAGCCCAGATCCCTGGGGATAATAACGATTTGGGTGGATGAAGAAGGATAGTGGGGAATGATCAGTGGTGTCGATGCTTACTGTGACTTCAGCCTCCCGCTTTATCGTTCTGGAGATTATCTACATCTCCTACCACTTGCGCTTCTCTTTTGCCTTCGTTTTTGAAACTCCTTCATTTTAATTGTTTGCATTTTCTGTTCAATAAATCGGAGAGACAACAGTTATATCATCTAGTTCTACTTTTTCTCTGATATTTCGGATTCGTGTCCTAGTACTATATATTCTGCAGCTTAAACAAAGGACTTAGATGATACTATCCAGACCATTGTGAGATATCCGTGTTGGAAGATGACCTCTCGATTTATGATTTACGATTTACGATTTACGATTTACGATTCACGTTCATTTTCCGGCAAAATTCCGGCAATAATTAACGCCGCTAGATGAGTCATTTTAAGCAATGTCTGTATCTACCACAAGGTGAGTTCTCAGAGTTTCCTCCTCAGCGCTCAAACCTGAAAGCAAATAGAACAATGTATCAAAATTTGCCTTCATTTTCCCGACTCGCAAAATCTCACAAAAATTGTCTGCCTGCCAACTTCGAACCGTTTGGACCCAGTCAAAGTTGTACACTACCAGTCCTTCGAGATATAGTCAATATCATAAAAGACTGCAAGACTTTTTTTCCATCTCTCTCCCTTCAGCAACTCTTCAATCTGACAACTATCGACCAACTCGATGCTCTTGTCGACTCGACTTTTACAATACCGTCCGCATCCAATAGTCGATTCTACCCAGACTCAACGTTTCAAATGACCCAACTACACGAAACCGTCAGGATTCTTGCCACGGCGACCCGCGTTGAGGCCTCCCTTAATCGTCGCCTAAAGTACCACCACACCATCCCTTCTGATAACACTGCTCTACGCGCCCTTTGTAATTTGAAGACTCTGCGTGGGTGTATTAGTAGGAAAAGGATAGCCATAGAAAATGCTTTGTGGAAAGGCCTCGATGAATATCCGGAGGAGGCAGAGGCCAGGCTAAGAGTTTTGCTGGACTCGGTATGCGACATGCTGTTTCTCTCATCCCTTGTCTCAATCGTCCTAGTCATCCTACAGCCCTGAAATAATCACCTCCAAGTTTAGCCACGTTCAGCTCTCCAACTTTCGGACGCTTGGCGTTAACCGTTGGATCAATGACGAAGTTGTCAACTATTTTGTCGGCAAGTGGTGCACTGAATCTGGCACTACTCTTGGGCTCTCCTCATTTTTTGCTTCTAAGTGCCTTTTTATGTCAAATGACTTTGTTCCCCCGGAGGATGGAATCCTGACACAAACAGACAAGGAAATGATCTCTAAGTGGTGTCGTAAAGCCATAGTAAGTGCTTTTTGTCCCAGGTGTTTGTATGAACTCTCAGTGTTTTCTGTAGCTATCGCAGGAGCTCAGGGACTGGGATAGTGTCTTCATTCCTATCAACGATAAGCACCATTGGTACTCTGCGCGTATCAATTTCCTTGACCAGCGAATCGATATCTATGACAGTTGGAAGCCTACATGTGTTAACAATCGAAAAAAACCACCGCTCCTTAGGAAGAACGCTAAGTTGATGATGGTACGTTTTCATTCCATTCATACTACTACTCTCAAACGTTCAAGTGAACCATTAGCTTTTATTATGGGTTACAGAAGTCTTAGGTAGTATTCGAGGCCAAGACATCAACCTCAAAAATAATGTGGACTGTGGGTGGATATTTGATCCCCACTTCGAGGTTTGTCTTAGACTTGCATCATAATTTCTGCCCGCATTCATCAATTCTCAGGTTCATTTCCAGCCTAACGGGTACAATTGTGGGGTTCACTTATTGTGGCATCTTTGACACATTTTGGAATTTTGCCAGGTCAATCTTGGGGACGATTGTCAGCCAAATCATCTCAAATTCACAGATAATATGGTAGGCAAACGTTTGAGGCTGGCACATGAGATGCTCTCAGATGCTGGTCTATCCTAGCAAGTACATATCTGTATATATGGCTGTACGGTGTTGCGTAAAAATAATCAAAGTGTATGTCTTGTGCAATAAATAGTAGCTGGCTTTTCACTTCGGTTTATCTTGAGAGTGTTGCACTTCTCACAACGTTTAGCTCACATTTTGATAATATGATGTTTGTCATGATACATAATCAAAGGTATACTTATGAAGATCCCACTTCCCTGGGGCTTCTTGGGGCTTCTCTACGACTTCCCTGGGCCTTCTTGGGGCTTCTCTACGACTTCCCTGGGACTTCTTGGGGCTTCTCTACGACTTCCCTGGGACTTCTTGGGGCTTCTCTACGACTTCCCTGGGACTTCTCGGGCTTCTCTACGGCTTCTCTACAACTTTCCTAGGGCTTCCCTGGGAGACATAGATGACCTAATGTACATAGGATATCTGGAGAGACTAAAGAACCACAGCAACATGAGGCCCACTTAAAGCAAACCCTACACTTCCTACAGGCACTTCAAAGATATAATAAAGAGACATAGGAATTGACCTCAAAACCTAGGGTGCCAAAGTAACTTGGGCACCTTGGATAGCCTCTGCACCATGAGGTGAACCTTGGAAAGCCTAGGTCAGAAGTGTTTTTCCTGATGTCTTTCAGCCCACAGGCTTCCAGAATCATTATTGCATAAGCTGATGGGAAGTCCGTCTCGGACTGGGAGATTTCCGCAAGGATATGAGTTAAAACGTGTAGAATAGGCCACATGAATGACATGACGCCGTCTCTCAGAGTGTCGGATACGAGAGCATTGGACTCGTAGACTCAAATAACTGCGAGCCCAGCTCTTAACCAGTTCCATATATCATTCCACTCGGGCTCAAATGTGGTTCGGAAACCTGGAGAATCAATATGCTTAACAAGAGGTTTGATGTTGCGAAGAAATGCTTGATAATGGGATGGGATGGCCAGAGCATCTACCACCGGAGGGCTAGAATGAATAATAGCCTTGAGACGAGCTGGGATGATGAACATTGATCTGAAAGTCAGCGAAGTCGGTGAAGTCGATGAAGAGGCCAGATTGGTTTCCAAGGCTTTATACGAGTCATGTACGAACAAAGAAATTTTTGGACCAGCATGCGCTTGAAAGGGGTAATTAATTCCTCTTGGAAAGATATCGCATCAGCAATAGCAATAAAGAACCCTTGCACTTCTGCCTTGTCGTAATATGTATAGTGGCCGTGTCAACCGATGGCATGGCGTACGCGCTATATGAGGACAAAGGGACGTTTGTGATACAAAGCAAGAGGTGTGATCTCCATCACTGTCGCTTATTCAGAGTACAAAGAGTCTTTAGCTTGACAGAGCTTTACAGCCCCACAGAGCATATTCAATGTCGTTGCAAGAGGTCATATCACCGATTAAACAACAGTTCCATCAAAGACCAAGGATTCCTTGATGATTTTTGCCTTCCCTTGAAAGCAACCTTGCGGAGATAGACGCGAAGGAATTGGCGGCCTCTTGCACGAAAGGGGTGTTCTTGCTTTCGGTTACTAAAATACAACCAAGGGTTATAAAAGATTTTTATGATTTTTATGATATTATCTTATCTCACGATGATCCCGTTTATAGCGCCCGGTAAGCGCCCGGTTCTGCCAATTCACGCGCCACGTTCAGTTTAGTTGCAGTTGCAGGCGTTGGGGGAGACGAAAGAGATGGAAATGAAGGCACTGAAGCTGCGGCTGGCAGACTTGCAGAAGAACCATGAAATGAAAACAAGCGGGTGATAGTGCTAGTGAAAAGTATGCTCCTTCGAAGCTCCTTTCCCTTTCTTTAACTCATGGAGCTGATTTAGTCATCAACGCTTTTTTTGAGGCCCTTACTCCTGTCGCTGAAGATAATCTGTCCTGCATATCGTTCTGCATCAATTGTATATACCTTTTGTCATATTTATGGATGCACGTTTACCAGTGGGAAAAGTATCACTGTTTTTGTTGCATGTTCTCAAGCTTCAATAAGTCTTCTAAAGGAATGTAGGCACAACTCCCTGCAGCTTCCGAGTTGGCGTTGGCGTTTACAATAAGATCACCCAAAGTTATGGGAGAGTGGAAGAAAACCTCTATCCCAGTCCTCCTTGGTTTCCTGAACATGGAAAACAGCAATACTTATAGCAATATATACAAAAAGCAACACAAAACTACGATAACACGAAAACAACAAAAAAGCAATTTTTACAGGGCAAGTAACTATACTTTTACATGTACATGTAACATCTTCTACCCCATCGATGACGACTTACATGGTACTACCAGTAGAACTGGGCTCGCTAGACGGAAGAAATAGAGGATTTTGGACGTCCGGAACGAATGACAATGAATCTACGGGGACATTTCCTTCGGGAACGACTTCACCCAAAGCCGCCTGTCCCCCGCCTCGACATCGGGAGTCACGGTAACTGTTACATCCATCTGGAACGCACCCTCCAGTTCACCCTCCATTTCATCCTCCATTTCATCCTCCTGCTCAGGTAACCCAGGAATAACCTTGAATTCAGCCAATAGCTTCTTAATAGCTACTTGAAGGGCAGGACTTTCCGGGTCCCTCAAGGTTTGCAGAGGAAAGAAGTCGACACTGGACTTGAGGTACTCGCTGTACGGAACCGTGCGATCAAAATCGAAGATCGGTTCGATGGTGGATATCGCTGGCTCGATCCCAGCATTCCTCAACAGATCAGGAACCACCCAACTACCAGAAGACTGCCTTAGGAGTTCGTGAACCTGAGGGAATTGCAGGTCAAAATCTTCGAGGACGGTACAGAGGGCCAGCTGTGCACGACAAGCCGCACTGGTAATCGCAGGCGTGGCCTCCGATAGTGTTGAGTATGCTTCGACGAACAAGGGAGACTTGACGATTTCTCGATCCTCACAAATGCGAAGCAAGTTGGTTAGGCGGAAAAGAGGTTCCGACACCCGCTGTTCGAAGCGCCTGACGAATCCGGGGAGGTCCAGCTGGCGAAGCATGGTCGCATACTCCAAGGCCAAGTTACGCTCCTTCGCCAAAGCCTCTCGGTCGTCTTGAAGATCTCGCACCAGAGATTCGGCTGAGGGACCCACGGAGAACAACACCATATTCCCAAGCATCCTTACCTCCCTCTTCTTCTCCACCAGGGTTGCCTCGAGCTCACTTATTTCCCGCGCTACACGACGATTGGTCTCGGCGATACGGTCGTTACGACGCAATAGGCGCTCATGTTGGGTGGATAGAACGTTGAAAGAGCGAGCGGCTTCATTCAACTTGTCCCGCATGCGGTCAACGGTGCCTTGTAAGCGGCGGATGCTCTAGAAGAGATTTCTTAGTCAATAGAAAAGTGATTATCGTCGAAACTACTCACCTCCTGCAGCCTCGATACATCAACCTCGCTCTCAGACCGCATAGGCCGCGCAGCCAATTGACTTTCCAACTCAACTGTACGTTGGCGAGACTTTCGAAATTCCTCTGTCACCAGAACAGACGAGGCCTCCGCAGTCTTCACGCGAGCAAATAACTCTTCTGCTCTATTATGCTCCACATGGGCGTCGGCCTGTAGACCCTGAATGCGAGCCGCAGCAGAACGTAATTCGTCCTGAAGCCGATCCCTTTCTTGACGATATCGCGCAGACCTCTCTTTCTCGTCCTGCAATTGACGAACGGTGGATCGATAGGTCTGAATGAACTTGGAAGGTAAGTCTCGTTCATCCACGCCGGAACCTTCGACAGTCGGTACGGGTGCTGGCCTGCTGGCAGGCGGATTCGAATTCGAAGGCACGGGGTGGGTAGGAATGAAGGGTGGAACGGTAGGAACGGACTCCAACGGGGACGGGTTGGATTTGTGCAACCGTGGACGAACGACACAATCTGCCTGTTCAGGCGCAGAAGGAGCGGCGCGCTTTTGGGAGATCTCAGGAGAAGAATGAGGAGGGATATGCGGAGGACATTCGGGCCGCCTCGTGGAAGACTCAGCAACGGGATGAATCGACGGGTCGACTGGCAACGAAGTAGTAGGATTGATGGGTAGGGGAAGGGGGGAATAGTGAGTCGAATGCTAGGCTGTGATTTTTTCAACACTTCCCGCTTCCCATTGTCCATTTTCGACATTGTTTCCTTCTTCCTGTGCGAACGCTTCGCAGTAGAAGTGGACTCCTCCTTCTGGAGGTGGAGGAAGGTGTTTAAACCTTTCCGCTCCTCAGCAATGGCCTGTAAAGCGCTGACACTGTTGTTACCACGTTCAAGCACCTTCAACGCGTCACGAAAAAGAGCCTCAGGAAATTTCAAATCCACTAGCGAATTCAAATGAGCAACGGCGGCGGCGACAGTGATTCGTTCCAGCTGTGCATAGGCGCAGAATCGGAGGAGGGTGGTAAAATCACAGGTCCTCTTTCGACCATGACAAAGCTCGCAGACCAAGGAATTCTCTGGCCGAAGACAAGACGGAGGAGGCTTTTGGAGTCGGCAGATGGAGCACTTGATCTCGTTCTGGATGTCTGCGTACGCCCTGGAATGCTCTATAATTTTTGCCACGTCAACGCCCTGGGTTCTGAAACACAAGTTGCGATGTTCAATTTCCGACATTTTCGAGGCAGAAAAGATGATGGTGGTTGCAGTTGAAGAAAACTAGGATTACTCACCAACAAACTCAACCCTGCGTGACTACGACGATCGGGAAACTTCTTCGACAGAATAGGAAATGTAATTACTCAACCGATCGCCAGCGTTCCCAACAGCACCCGGACAACTACAGCACGCTGATTAGTTCCTCGAGAGCTCGGAACCCTGAAGGGGGGGGGGGGGGGGTGTAAGATCATGCCTAGTACTCTGCCTATTAACTTCACGTTGGCCGCCGCACGATACTATTTCCAAGCAAGGACCCAACCGCCCACCTATCTCCCACCCGCGCTATTCTTACGATTCCGCTCCTCTATTCGACTTACTATCATCCATCGGGGTACTCACATTCTTCGTCAATGTACTGGACGAAGAATGTGTAACTACGGAATAAAACGGAAAAGGTGATCACGGAAGCAGAATGTAGATTGCTACTAGAGCATAAGAGAAGGATAAAGATATATACTTAACATTACTGGTTGCACTCTGTGGGTCTTACACATTGCTCTTAGACTTACTCTACGAGCTCAATATTTTGGTTCCACGTCGTCATCCCGAGTACACTACCGCCGGATCATATCTGATCAACATTGGAAAAGCAGGTCAAATTATTAGAAAGTTAAAGTTCGGTGCAGCATTCACGCCCTTTTCCTGGGGGCCCTTTTGTATTCTTCATCAAGCTCTGATGGAGTATCCAGCGGGGCTCAAGCCCTGAAGTGCCATCCAAGGACAAAGCCATCCGCTCACCATTGATGATTTGGACATCACCGTATTCGATAATTTGCCACTCCTGCAAGCCCTCCTTCCAAATCCATACGGTGATGCATCGAGATAACTTGGGCGGAAGACTCACTGCCTCTGGAGGTCTGCGCGCTCGATGTCTGCCTCGATGTCGGGATTGACAAGTACAAACAACGTGTTATTATCGATGTGACCAGGACGATCAGGTGGCGGAGTATCCCAGTGTTCGGTACTGCGGTGCGTGAACCACTCGGTCCAGACGGGCTGTCGAGAGACTTTGCGGCAACCATACTCAGCGTAGGCAGGATTGACACTGGGTGGTTTATGTTGCAGCATCCTCGCGGATCTAAAACTTGTAAGAAATCAATTTACAAACCAAATTCAGAAGTAGGTACCTGATATTAGGGGAGCTGGGACCGGCCGAATGAGGGCCATCAGTCTCCATCGACTTTGCAGTTCTGGAAGATTATGAGTGGTTTCCTGTGAAAGAAGATATTTCGGCATACCCGACCATCGCGAACGACTCCCTAGAAGACTCTTGGGCCTTACCTTTTCCCTTGTCGAAGATGGGAAGAGTGTCTTCAGGATGACCCGTAAACGCACCAGAGAGTTCCGAGCCGTACGAATTGATATCCGCGCACTTAACTTCTGACAGAATCGGAACCCAAGATTTGAGCTTTGGCGAAAAGGCCTGTTGCGAGGAGGGCAATGGGTGTCTGAGAATGTCTCTAAATGGAGCAGATCAGCGATGAAAATGAGTTTATCAGAGCAGCTTACTGAAATTCTTGCTGAGGGAAACGCTATAACGGTAGTTCCGACAGCATTGAGAGGGACATCATATGTAAAAGTAGGCATGAGTAATTTGCTCCCAAGCCCAGCGGGCTTATATATCTACATCAACTTTAGTGAGCAAAGGCTCTTTCGACACTCAAGAGCCAGCGCCACAAACGCATCTCGTTTCACCCGATCCTTTCGTTCGGAGTCTAGCTGTTCGAATTCTGATTCAGCAGGCGGATGAAAGATTGTATTTGCTGGCGGGAAAAGGCTCTTTGTTCAAGAGCCGCAAACGTATCTAATTTGCTTAGAATTAGCTTTCAAAGAAAAGCTTTAAGACCACGAGGACCACAATGATAAACTAACTATCAGAGGCTTTAAATCCACCTCCAGACTTGGCCGACGATTCTAAAGGAACAAGTTTGAGCTTTGTCGGCATTAGCATTGAGGATCACTACTTCTTCCCTCAACATCCAAACCCCCGGCTGTGGGAGTCCGCGTCTAGACCCTTGAATGTCCAACACTTCAGGCGAGTTCAGGCGCCACCGCCTTTTCGTTGTAGGTCGGCGAATACCGGACTTTTCTTTTGATTAGCGAGAAGTACACAGTCTTGCCCAAGAGTCTTTGCATCAAGACTGATGGTTTATTGCTTTGTACATAATAGTATCACAAAGGTACCTTTCTTCCCATATAAAGCCCCGCTTACAATTTTGGGTAGTCCGCCGCGCCATGGGAAGGCAGAATGCAAGGGTTCTTTATTGCTATCGCTGGTATTATCCATGAGATAGGCACTACACCCTTTCATGCTCATTGTTGGTCCAGAATACACAAAATTTCTTTGTTCTACAGGGAACGTATAAATTCTGATCACAAACTTCTTCGACCTCGCCGAACCCAAGACTGCTTTTCGAACTTGTAAGGTTCTCTGCCCTTTCTTCGGCGAGTTGAGCTCTCTCTCTCTCTCTCTGCCATACGGTGCTTATCCATACATTTTTAGATCAATGTTCATCATCCCAGCTCGTCTGAAGGCTATCATTCACTCTGGCTCTCCACCGGTGGTAGATGCCAGCCAGTCCATCCCGCCCCGCTATCAGTTGTTTCTTCGCAACATCAAACCTCTCGTTAAACATATTGGTTCTCCAGGGTTTCGAGCTGCATTTGGGCCCGAGTGGAATACTTTATGGGAATGGCTAAGAGCCGGGCTCTCAGTTATTCGAGTTTATGAGCACAACGCTATCGTATCCGACACTCTCAGGCATAGTGTTGTGGCATTGGTGTGGCCAATTCTACGCGTTTTAACTCATATCATAGAGGAAATTTCGCATTCCGAGACATCGAACTACACGACAATGATTTTAGAAGCCCGTGAGCTGAAAGAACTGCTTGCTCTTTGTGTCGTTGTTGCCGTTGTAGAACCCGACCCTCTCACTACGGATACTGACCTCTACCAGCAGTGGGTCACGAAGGCTGTCTCCAAGATGAGTGGAACATTGGAGAATGACTTCGCCGAAGCTCTAGAGGTCGCGTCACGCTCTATCACTGGATTAAGGCTGATTGTCTTGTGGAAAGATTGCGCCGAAGTGCAGTTTATGCACCACGGTCGTGCTTCCATTCCTGGACACCGGCTATACCTCCTTCTCCGTGTCATCATTCTCCCAGGAAATCGGGTCCACTCAAGATTAGATGTCGCCCGATCCACTTGGCCTTACATTTACAAGCTCTGGTGCCTCTTGACCTCAACCAGGTCAAAGGTTATAGGTAGTACGTTGTTTGGCTCAACAGAGATACACCTGCTCTGTGTCTCGGAAATTCTCGTCTGCCATTCCAAATGGATGCTTGGAGGGATTCCTTGGATCACCGCTGCTTTAGATCACCACTTCCTCGCGATGATTCCTCGAACCTGCCACTCCTTCGAACCTGGGGTAGCGTCCACTCTTCCCAGTTTTCGATCTACGTTTGTGTAATTGATGTAATCCATACCCTGGTGTCAGCTATCTTGGATTTGCGGATTTATCATGCGGTAAGTTACCGCGCTCAACACAACTTGAACCACGCGCTGTCGAGAGGGCCAGGTCTCACTCGCGGAAATTCTTCGGAGGAAGCGCTTCTCAAGGTGTGGAACGCGGCTGTTGATACTTTCTGGAACGCGGAGAGTGTATCTCTCAGGAAAGCAACTTGGCGGCTTACTCTAGTAACTGCATGCGCTAAGGTAAGCCAGTCCCTTCACTGACTTGCGCGAATTAATATTCTATATGCAAGTGCAATGAAAACGGTTCGGACAGATCTTCCCAGTCCGTAGCACGTCATTGTTCCCGTTGTCAAGTGGTCGCGTACTGCTCTAAAGCATGCCAAGTTGCCCATTATCGAGAAGCACATAGGCTGGAATGTAAAGAACTGGGAATTAAACGGAAAGGTGCGTGAGCAGAAATTACGGATTTACAGATGCTCATAGCAGTTTACATAGAACATTCCATTTATACTCCTGGTGGTTTGGGTTGTACGATACCCACCCTCGAGAAACACTACCTACGTGAGTTTATCAAAGTCAAAATCACACAGCTAGGACCTCAAATTCGCACCTTGGTAAACAACCGCACCGATATGGCTGTTGTAGTTGACTTTTTCACCGGAAGTGCGGACACCCCGAGCCTTTCTACGAAGCAGGAGATCCTTCCAAAGCTGAGCAGTGAAACTCGGAAAGAAGTAGGACGTAGGACTGGAGAGATTCTCTGCTGCGCACGCATTCCATTGGACTCCAAAACTAGCGCGCTCATAGTGATGTTCTTGATAAATCTAGTTTTTGTTCAATCATAATTCCTATCCTAGTCCCATGTCCCGGTCAGGTGAACCAGAAAGAATCCGCCTGTTTATATTAGTGTCGTCCGCCGTATCTATCGAAATATCATCAAAACTCACATCAGTACAACAATTCTTTTTTTTTTTGTCTCTGCATGAACCCTTGCCGGATCCTATTGCGAGATCCACATCCCTCCCTCACCCGAGTCCGCCTTTCTGCTTACGGATGGCCAGTTCTTTCGTTGAATCGGTTAGTGGGTGCCTATACTAGATTTTTTAGTTGGATATCAATGCATCACTACTCATCGTGGATATCTCGTTATACATCAAAAGATTTCTTACAACGCGTTCGGATCGTAAGGTTTCGGTCGGTTGAGAGAAAACGTTATGAATCTGAGATCCCGTCGTAGTACAAATCAGCGAACCTCTATCCAGCCTCGAAGGGTCGGATTGGGGAATCAGAGGTACCATGTCTTGCTGATTACTGGTGCTCTTCGTGCAATTCATCTCCAGCTTCAAAGCTAACGAAGGGATTCTGTAATGGCTTTTGAGTTGCAACGTATAGTTGGGGACCTATTGTATCGTATAGCGGATATCAAGCTAATGCACGTCAATGGCGGTGCGTTTCTTGCTCTAGTACATTTCACCTTATTTGTTATAATTTCATTCATGTGGAATTCTGCTACATAACTATCGTATCGTATAGCGGATATCAAGCTAATTCTAATTGTTATAAAATCATTCATGTTGGATGTTCAGGAAGAAAGTGAAAAATCTGAACCACGTGCCAGACAGAAAAACTTACCGATGCGTCACCGAGGTGGGTCTACCAAATTTGGATGCTGTGCCTGTTTGGCCGTTTCTCGGCATGATCAATGATCGTTATCTTATCTTACTTAAAGTATCGTCTGTGAGATTCGAGTGGGTTCTTTCTAGAACTGCAAAATGAAAGTGATCCGCGAGACCATGTTTTAAGAAAAATTTCGCGGAGGGCATGGTATTTCACACGCAAACTTTGTCGAGGTCGGCGAAGTCGCCAACTTCTCCAGGTTCGCCAACTTCGCCGAGTGATCAATCTGAAGAGGGGAGCCAGCTTGTAGAGAAGAGGTGGGGTATTGGGTTACTTAGCGAGTTTGAGAGAGCTACAAACACTGGATCTGCCGCACACACTGACTTTGTTCTTGCACAGAGCAAGGCTGTCACCGATATACCCACTGGCACACTTTCGGAGAAGGAGTTGAATTTTGCTCGTAAAGGAACGCATCATGCGAGTACTTTAGCTGCCGGGTCTACTGGTACTACTGGTACACCTCCGGAAACTCATTACGCTGGCCCTGGAGGGCGGGAGTACACCGAGTGCTTTTAATAAATCTGCTTCGTGCGAATAAAAACTTCTCATTACCTGGTATCCTGTCCATTATGAGAGTTTGGTGAAGGATTTTAACGCAGCGCGCAACTCTCCAGAACTGGAATGATGTCAGGAACATTGTTTCCAATTTTAAAGCCGCGTCTCAAATTAGTGACTCCGAAAGCAAAGATACGGCTACCAAGTCACGTAGGAGATCCACCAATAGATCGACGGATGCTAAAACATGTGAGTGTTGTTCCCCAGTCTGAATATTCGAAAATCGGATTCCTTGCCCTCGGTTGGGTAAGATAATGCGATGAAAGGGAAACGAAATACAAGGAAGCAGCGGGAACGGGTAAAGAAGTACAAGGATGTATCTTGAAAGGGAACAAGGCACCTAGGCGGAAACGGGTTGAGTAGTCTTGTTAGGGAACGAGCAGTGGGGAATACATCGTTTGAGACTCATAGGAGAGAAGCGGAATTAGCGGAATTAGGCGGGAATGAGCGGGAGCGACTGATGCGAAACGAATTGGTGACAGGCGGAACGGGGGATCGAGTACGGGGGATGACATTACTCCCCCCTCCCTTCAAATTCCGAGCCCTCGAGGAACTCATCGCCATGCGTTGCCAGCGCGCGGGTACTGTCGGGCAACCGGCAACCGGCTTAGTACGTGAATTCCGAATGAGTCAAAGAAGCTTCTCGATCGTTGAAGTCACGCAGGGTTGAATTTGTGCTGCGTAATCCCTATTCATCTTCAACTTCAACTCTTCCTCTTTACAACCAACCCCATCTAACATCGCTCGAAATGTCCGAAGATCAACACCGGGTTCAATGTTTCCGTATCCATGGGCTCGACGTGGATATGATTATCGAGTGCGCTGGTATTTTTGCGACGGTACAGAACCAGGTGAAGTGCACTCTTTGCCGGACTCAAACCGACGAATCTTGCGAACGCCCGCCATCGTCCCTCGTCTGCAGTTTTTGTCACGGCCGTCATAAGACGTGTGATTATGCCAGGATGCTGCGTTTTTGCGCCTACGCTCATCTCGAAGGAATTTCCGTGGCCGAAGCTGTCGAAGTCCTAACACCCCATGGTACTGGTTTTACCTTTCCTACGGAACTGTTTCGCGACGCTTTAGATATCATCGAACGGGATAATAGCAGTGTTGAAGTCTTGCAGCGTGTCGACTTTGAGCGCGAAGCAATGTTTCCAGCGAGTAGCGAGGAGCGTAAAGGCTTGAGCAGCTTTATTCAACGCCAGAAGGAGGAGGACCCATGGCAGAAGACTGTTGATTCCGAGAAGAGCAAGCGCGAGAGGAAGAAAGATAAGACGTCGAAAAAGGGTAGCGGGAAGCAAGGGACCACAAATAAATCCCAGCCTAGTATCCGGTTCACGATCCCCGCTCTTGCTAAACCAAGGGTTCCGTCCTCTACTGCGACCGACGATCCCGTAGTTCCTCCCGTCAACGATCTCCCAATCACTCAGCCGGAATCTCCCCTCCCTACGAACTTGCCTCAAGTGATCACCCGAAAGCGCAGCTTTTCTCCTACACCTGACGAGGCTTCTAGAGTAGTTCGGCCTCGCCTTGGTAATTCGCAATCTTCCTCTACCAACTCTAAACCCGTCCCTCCTCCCGCTCTTCCTACACATCCCGAACCCCCCAATCCCAATCAACCTGTAACCGAATCCTCTCTCGCAGGACCTGCTGAAGGCCTCGACTTGGAGGGACAGGTAATTCCGGCCACGTTTATTCAAGCATACCGGGCGGCGGTTCTTCAACTTCAGGAAGAGAAGGAAAGGTCAGCGCGGTTTCTGGGGAGCGAAATCGTCTATTGGATGAAGTACAAGTGCTCGGGGATCGCAACCAGGGTTTGGCGGCCGACGCTATAGTGGAACGCAATCGGGCTGATGTGCTATTCTCCCGTGTCAAGGATGTGGAAGCGTCGGCGGCGTTGTTAACTGCAGAATATCGTCGATCTCGCCAACGTACGACGGAACTAGAAGCGCAGTTAGCTGAGCGAGTACCCCCGACCGAGAATGCAGTGAACGTGTCGGAACTTCAACAGGTATGTTTCCCAATTACTTTGTTGTCCTGTTCCTTATTTGAGCCTTGGTCCTAGAATGTTCGTCACCTACAGGCCATAATTGACGGTTTACGAAGAGATCTGAAGGAGGCGAATCGGTCCTTCAACATCCTATCGTATCAACATCAGGAGGTATTACGCCGTAGTGATCATACTGCCGAGATAAGTCGTCGAGTTGCACGGGAAATCAGTGCGCTCGAGTCGTCTCTCGTGGAGAAGAAAAAAGAGATACGGGTACTCGAGGATATGATGATGTCTTCGGTGGGCACTTCTTCCGAGTCCCTGGTGCGGGATCTTCAATCTGACCGGGAGGCCTTGGTGAATGAGCGGAATGTCGCGCTGGAGTACGCAATCATGCTTCGTCAGTTGGATCTTCCCGGGTTTGTACGGCGTTTCGAGCAGCGGGCTGCGGATCCACTCTTCCGCTTGAACAATTTCCTTCGTACTTTCGAGGATCAGGCGGTGTTGGACAATCCTCTGTTTGTCGAAATCGAATCCACTTTGTCGGAAGTGGTTCCTGCTATCACCAACGCAGCTTGCCGAGCTCAATTGGCTCTTCGTACCGTTCTCGAAGATTTCGACCTGCAATTCCCTCATGTCCGTCGGCTCCTGAGGGAAACTTCCAGTAGTCGCGTAGTTCACAGCCTACTGCGAAATGCTGGGATGGAGTCGATGGTGTCTTCCATTGAGCCTGTATTCGATGCCGATCGTACTATTCGGTATGGCGAATACCTCAAGTCCAGTCCCGATTTCTTTCCGCTTTATACGTTGAAGGATCCCGAGAGCCCTGCTCTTCAAAAAGCGATTCGTGAATTGCTGGCTGATCTCGACGCTCTTCCCTATACTCCCACCCCTACTGATTCTTCTGTCAACTATTCGCCCCTGCCTGCTCCTTCCTTTTCGCCGCTTTCCAGTACAGTTCCCGGTCTCGGTACTGCGTCAAGGTCCGATCTCCTTCCACCCGTGTCCTCTCAAACTCCCAACTCGAATCCTCCTAGGGAGCCATCGCCAATGGAAGAGATCGAGTATGTGGACCTTGCGGATATCCCTGGGTTGCATGAGGAAGAGGATGAGTTGGAGGAGGAGGGAGAGGATGAGCTGAACGAAGAGGTGCGGGAGGTGTCTCAGATGGCGATTCGTGAGGATGTTGTAATTCCAGGGCAAGAGCACTCGGGCGGAATTATTCCCGAGGTGCATGTCCAAACTGAGTCCTTGTTCGTCCCTAACCCCCATAATCCACTACATATGAATGCGAAGAGTGGTTTTTAGAGTCGTAGTTTTCTTGTTTTCGTCTTGTCTGTTCATTCGTTTTCTTGTTTTCTTGTTGTAGTTATCGTTGTAGTTTTTTTTGTAAATAAAATGTCTGTTTTTAAATGTTAGACATTCACTACGGGAAGAGGCGACAATCAATATGACTGTTTAAGAACCCTCACATTGACTGTACAAACGCTCATCCTGATTGTACAAACAATCAGGATGACTGTTTTGGAACGGTCAATATGAGTGTAAACGGAAATTGGTCTGACTGTCCCGGACAGTCAATCTGAACGTTTGGTGCACTCGTATTGACTGCCGAGGGCAGTCAGTCTGACTGTTCAGAGCACTCATATTGACCGAGATCAGGACACTCAGAACGACTGTTTACTCACTCATATTGACTGCTATTCGAGTAGTCTGATCTCGAGGGCCTAATAAAATGCATATAATACTAGCTACTACAATAATGGCTAATATTATCAATACGTGTGATATACGAACCACCTACTTACAACTTCCCTGACCGCCTGAAGAAAAGTAAGGCACTAAGAGTTAAAGAATAACGCACCTACAACGAGACGCTGTAAACTTACCAAAGAACCCGACTTAGTCTCCGACACTTTTGGTGCTGCGCTTGGCACGTTCGCACTGAATGGGCCCGTGGCGGTGAACATGGAAAGCTCAGAGGAGTAGGAGGCTTGAAGTTAGCGATGAAGACGAAAGAATAGACAAACTTCCTCACTTTTTCGGGAGGGCGGTAGAAGCGACTAGCAAGATAGTCGTTCTCGGATGCGTCCGACGCAGAGCCCAGGTCACAAAGCTTCCAGAGACGCTTTGCCTCATTGACCTGGAGTAGTACATGATCAGATCGCTGCCAAAAGATGAAGTAAAAAAGATGCACCAGTGTTATAAGAAGTCTTGCGCGTCGATTTCATGCCGTCGGAACTGGTCCATCGATTTTCAGCTATGCTCCAATGAAAAGTATCGATATCGTACGACGTACATAGATGATTCCGTATCTCCGTCTTCAGTGTCAGCATCCAAGTCTGAGTCTGAGGCTGGTGAAGCGTATGAAGGATAAGGCACGTAGGAGGGACACGAGATGCACAGATGCGGGATCAAGTCTGACTCGAGGTTGTATACAAAGCGGGACCAACTCGTCCTTCTGGCACTCCCTTACCCTCACCACTTGCTTCTCATACTTGTCCATTGCCCCGTCGCCTTCCACTACCCACCCAACAATGAGCGTCAATTTCACAGAAACAAAAGACACTGTAAACTCACCAAAAAACCGTAAACTTTTGATGTTGTGCTTGACACACGTTCCGGGGGGAACATTTGCACTGAATGGTCCATAGCGGTGAACATGGGAAGCTCGGAGGAGTAGGTGGCTTGAGAACGAAGGGATTGGACATCAGAGGGATGTATCCAAGGGCGTATGTTAGAAGCCGGCGTCGAAGCAACAGAGAGTTCCTGAGCGGTGGCCTGATAAGGATAATGGTCTTGTACTCAACGCGAGTGAGAATTCAAACGCCTGACGACATACAAGCGCTAGCCTTCGTATGGGGTGACAATATGGGAACGACACCGGATTTGAAAAATTAGCGATAAGATGCGCAAAAGAAAGAGGAGATATGCGGGACATACTTGATTTTTTTTGATGCTCCAGCACATCGATAGGCCCAGTAGCAGCTCAAAGATCCAAAAGCTTTATCAACGCGGAAATTTCGGACTACAGGCTTGCTAATAAGCACCAATTCGGGACAAAAGCCTCCATATATGCAGGACAGAATCGGAGCAGACAGAAAATCACGTCGAAAAAACTGGATTTTCATGAAATAAAAGGACGTACCAGTGAGATATAAGCCCTCTTAGCCATCTCCAGACCAGTTTTTTTTATCTTAAATCCCGAAATTTGGGTGGAACCCAATTTTCTTCCAGTTACCAATAAGGCCAGTTTTCGAGCCAAGTTTTGTCCTGAGACCTAAAATATTTGTCAACACAGTATGTTCGGTCCAGCATCTTCGCGTTAAAAGCAAATTTGAGGTGAGCCAGGCGTAAGTCAGTATGCATGTGTGTGTTAGAACAGAATGGAAAGAGTCTACAATGGGATAGTCAGAGAGAGACAGCGCGGAGTTGGATCCGTTGCTAGAGAGTTAAATGGAGTTGTACCCATTCGTGAAGTTATCGGAAAGATTAAAAGAGAGAAGAAAAGATAGACAGCGCAAACTAATTTGAAGGCGGAGTTGAATCCGCCCATGCGAGTTTGTCGATTAGAGGAATAGGGAAGGAGAGTGGTGGTCGGAATTGCGTCCGCCTAGTTTCAGCATATTCAGCGATCCTACCATGCCTTCCCAAGATACCCATGAGTTGAATGCGGTATCATATCCTGTTCATTTGATGAGGTATTCTATGTAATTATCCATTTTATTCTCATTACATTCGCAAATACAACAATCGAACCCGTGCCCTCGCGAATCCAGTTCCCCACAATGGGCTCCAACACCATCCAAACCATAAGAATCCGCCTGTTTATATTAGTGTCGTCCGCCGTATCTATCGAAATATCATCAAAACTCACACCAGTACAACAATTCTTTTTTTTTTTTTGTCTCTGCATGAACTCTTGCCGGATCCTATTGCGAGATCCACATCCCTCCCTCACCCGAGTCCGCCTTTCTGCTTACGGATGGCCAGTTCTTTCGTTGAATTGGTTAGTGGGTGCCTATACTAGATTTTTTAGTTGGATATCAATGCA
The DNA here is from genome assembly GCA_015501585.1 of Rhodocollybia butyracea. Lineage (NCBI taxonomy): Eukaryota > Fungi > Basidiomycota > Agaricomycetes > Agaricales > Omphalotaceae > Rhodocollybia > Rhodocollybia butyracea. Next base: position 24,304 of record JADNRY010000299.1, read on the forward strand.
TCACTACTCATCGTGGATATCTCGTTATACATCAAAAGATTTCTTACAACGCGTTCGGATCGTAAGGTTTCGGTCGGTTGAGAGAAAACGTTATGAATCTGAGATCCCGTCGTAGTACAAATCAGCGAACCTCTCGTCCAGCAGTCGTCCAGCCTCGAAGCCTCGGATTGGGGAAATAGAGGTATCATGTCTTGTTGATTACCGGTGCTCTACGTGCAATTCATCTCCAGCTTCAAAGCTAACGAAGGGATTCTGTAATGTAATGTCTTTTCAGTTGCAACGTATAGTTGGGGACCTATCGTATCGTATAGCGGATATCAAGCTAATTCTAATAGACGTCAATGGCGGTGAGTTTCTTGCTCAACATTTCACCTTAATTGTTATAAAATCATTCATGTTGGATGTTCAGGAAGAAAGTGAAAAATCTGAACCACGTGCCAGACAGAAAAATTTACCATTGTGGCATCAAGGTGGGTCTACTAAATTTGGATGTCTGGCCGTTTCTCGGCATGATCGATGATAGATGATCCTTTATCTTATCTTACTTATAGTACCGCTTGTTCAGGATTCTGTCAATGTATGAGATTCGAGTGAGTTCTTTCTAGAAAAGTGATCCGCGAGACCATGTTTTGGGAGAAAATTGCGCGGAGGGCATGGTATCTCACACGCAAACTTCGCCGAGGTCGGCGAAGTCGCCAACTTCGCCAACTCTTCTCCAGGTTCGCCAACTTCGCCGAGGTCACCAACTTCGAGGCCGAACTGCAAGTGTCGGATGATCAATCTGAAGCGGGGAGCCAGCTTGTAGAGAAGAAGTGGGGTATTGGGTTACTTAGCGATAATCGATGAGGTCCGTGGGGGCCAGCTCATCGTCTTCAACGATTCGGAAGATAACCGCATCCGCTTTGTCGTCTATGATCTCGACCTGCCAATCGGTTACTGCACAAATGCTGCCGTTAAAAACAAGCCTAGCCTCATCCACAATGTTTCCGGTTTGTGAGCGAATACCCACAGCGGGTTGATGGTAGCACCCGGTAGTAGTTCTTTGGTACGGGAGGCTGCATTGAACGTGGAGCCTAGTTCCGTTGGTAAATTTTTGGCCAATGATGCAAAGTTAGCACGAGGATGTTCACAGCCCTCAAATTCTCTGCTGGCAACTGCAATTGCTGACGAGTTTCTGAGTCCCCGCTCATAAAAGTGGGGCCCGGCATATAGCGCATCCGCATTCTTGCCCTGATTTTGACTAAATGTCTGCGTCGTTCTCGTTGTACCCCAAGTCGGAGCCTGAGAAATGACTCCAGATTTGGAGGTCTGGTACGTGGGCGCGAGATTCTAGACCTGCGTTGATGTTTCTTATCCTTCTGTTTAGCAGGACAAGTCTTATGTTTATGCCCCGTCCACGATGACAATTAGAGCTCGAAGTACGGAAAGAAGTACGGAAAGAACCAGATGATGAATCCGAGTCAGACTCAGAGCTTGACGGGACATCAGGGTCACTCGAAGGCGAAGACGAATGGCTATCTGAACTAGAGTCCGAAATCTTGAAAGCATCCTGAAGGGGCTTAACATCCGCCTTGCGAATCTTTTGAAGATTCGGACTCGGAAACAACGCTCTGTTGTTTTCCCTTATGAAGCTTAGCCTTCATTGATCCATTCATGGATCTCTTATGTGACTTGGTAGCCGAATCTTTGCAGTCACTAACTTGAGACCCGGCTTTAAAATCGGAAACAACTTGAATGTCCCTGACATCGTTCCAGTTCTGGAGAGTTGCGCGCTGCGTTAAAATCCTTCTCCAAACTCTCATAATGGGCAGGATACCAGGTAATGAGAAGTTTTTATTCACGTTTGCAGATTTAGCGGTTTTAAAAGCACTCGGTGGACTCCCGCCCTCCAGGGCCAGCGTACGGGAGGTGGAATGCGGATGCGCTAACCAGGCGACTTTGACGGGACCCCACTTTATGAGCGCGGACTTTGACAACACGAGAGCGACAAAGAAGAGGACTGTCTGTAGTCACTTGAAGGCGGATTGTAGCCATCCCGGAGATCTTCCGAAGGCGCGGCAACGACTGGGGAAAGAAGTTCCTAGACGAAAGCTATGAGCAGTGTTTTCGGTTAGTTGAGGCTAGGCTTGTTGTTAACGGAGGTGGAAGGTGTTGATTACTTCGAGGTTTTTACAGCGGTTTTAAGATTTGAATCACTCAGGATCCTCATAGCGGTATGGGTTTCGCTCGGATACTTCATCTGGCAGATTGATTTTGCCTCGGCTTACCTGAATGCGGAGATGAAGGAGAATATGGATGTCCGCCCACCTGAAGGCTTTGAAGGTAGAGGATCGGGAAAGGTTATGCGGGTGAAGAAGTCAGTATCCGGGTCAATGCAAGCAGGAAGGGAGGAACTGGTGGAAGCAGTTAGATCAGATTTGGGATACACTCGCTCGTAAGCTGATCAATGCGTAAGGTCGAGGAAGCTGGATTTAAAGGAGACGATGACGGGGACCTATACAAATGACACGTTAGGTGGATCTTCGTCGAAGGAAGAAATGGTTAGAGCAAAGGAGGAAATCGGAAGCAGGTATCGGATAAAGGAGACTGACGCGGTACATTTCGCTCTAGGTATGAGGCTGGTACACTATCCATGCTGGCCTACTGGGACCAGTTTCTGACTAAGTTTGGGCTCCAGGATCTCAAATCAAAATCGACACCCAATTCGGACAAGGAGCTTGTCGACCTGACATAGCGTATGAAACTAATGACTTATCCAGGCTCTGAAGGAGAGGTCAAGATTCATCATGTCCTATCTGGAGAGAATCTTGCTGGCTTCTGCGGCAAGGTAATGGACGTTGGACACATCTCCCCAATGACGGAATTGTTGGGAGTAATAAATGGGGGATGCCGTCGATTTTGCCACAGCCGAGAATCTCGAATTTTGAGAAGGGGATGGGCGGGCTTTTGGGTGTATAAGTGGCATGGGCGGGCATGGGGAATGGGATTGCTAAATAAAGGTCAAAACCATTGTCGGAATGGCTTAATGGCACGCTCAAATGGAGTGGCGGATTCATCGGTGGATAGACTGGCCCCGGGAGTCAAAAGGTTATCGGAATTTTTCTGTAAATTTGATTATTTCATACTAGATTTTGTTTCTAGAAGTCTAATAATTATATTACCATAACCATAAGAAACTCCTAGTAGTAGCGCTACTGAGGATCTAGGCGGATCCTTAGAGTGTGGGTTTTGGAAGAAGCTTCCGACGGATAACGGCGACGGGATGTTTCTGTCGATGGAGTCTGGCGGGAGCATACTCGATCTGGGAACGACAACGACGTAGAATCACTGAGCGGGACCAGTAAGAGTAGTAGAATGAACTCGGAGAGTAAGCCTAGGAGTGATGAGTATCCGACTCGAAAGGTAGAGCCCACGAAGTGCAAAAGGAAACGAAGACGATTATGAGCGGAAGCGGAAGTTCTGGTGGGAAGTTCTAGTGGACGCGCGATAATCGGGATCGAAAGTGAGTAGATTGCGCAGAAAGTACACGGAATGGGTAAAGAACTACAAGGACATATCTTGAAAGGGAACAGGGCACCTAGGCGGAAACGGGTTGAGTAGTCTTGTTAGGGGAACGACCAGTGGGGGAATACATCGTTCGAGACTCGACGTTATCATAAGAGAGAGAGAAGCGGAAATAGGGAAGTGCGGGTTAAAAGGGTGTATAAGTGGCATGGGCGGGAATGGGGCGTGTGTGGAGAATGGGATTGCTAAATAAAGGTCAAAACCATTGTCGCATGCGCAATGGCTCAATGATACGCGCAACGGATTCGTCGGTGGATAGACATCGATGCGTTCTTCGGCTACAACTTTTCTACGCGCGACAGCCAACACGACCATCTAAAAGGTTATTGAAATTTTTCGGTAAATTTGATTATTTATGCTATATTCATGCTAGCTTTTACTAATAATTATATTACCATAGCCATTGTCTACTATAATAAAGTTCAGCTAACATGAAGTTTTTTTGGTTTATCATAATTTTTCTATCAATTGAACATTACCTAAATAACATTTATTTTAATCTGGAAGAATTCTCTTATGGCTTCATTGTAAGTTTCTTCTGTTATGTTAAACAAATACAATGGCTCTAAATTTTTGATTATCATAAGTTCATGAATACCATAAGATAAAAAAAGATATTCATGCTGATATTTATTCACATAACTTTTCCATTTCTGCTCAAAGATTTATGGAATGCAATACAAAATTCTATAGTTAAACCACTACAATCTTATCAGTATCATACTCAAATAATTGCATAAATTTGTTACCTTAATGTAGAATTATGCTAAAAGCTCATTTCAAAATATTACAATAAACATAACTCAACTTTATCATTAGTTCTTCATAGTTTCAGCATAAGTTACACACTTTATGGTAAAGCAATGATTTTATTGGATTTTTTTCACTTAATATAAACTTAACAGATCTTTACCATAAACATCAGAATTTATGCCAAAAATTATTCATACAATTTTAACATAATTTTACTATTTCCAGCAAAATTTATGGGGATTTGCACGCAGTGTTATATATGTTTGCTCAGCATACATATTTCATAATTCTTGCTCCTTATAAAGAAGAAACCAAAAAGCGGCTTCTCATAAGTTCAGCAAAATTATAGCAGATGTTTTGAATAATGTTTCTGTATGTCTTTTGTATGTAGCACCAGGAATGAGGGATATATAAGCATTATATATTGACTGGAAGCACTATGTTTCCACCATATGTTCAGGATGACTTTTGCCCCTTATACATATTTAATTGTAAATCTATATGTCTCAGCTTTAACATGATTTTACAATGTTTTCAATGAAAGCATTAGAAAATATGTGAATCCCACTTGGTGAGATTTTCACATTTGTTCAACATATATCATGGCAAATCACGTGAACCTGCATCCAGTGTAACTGCCTTCATATATCTGTACAGCAGGTCAGAGTGTGTTGTGCCGGCTGTAAACCCAGGGGTCTTTGGTGGTGGAGGTGATTTTGCCATATTCCGAATAGCAACAAATTGAATAATTTTGTGTGTGAATTGTTTGGGGTCTGCAGAAAGTAGATTGATCATTGAACAAAATTAAGAATCATGAAATTAATTGCCTCCGGAGTAGACAAGAACAGATTCATCTCCATTAAAAATTTGATAGCCATTTGCTTCATTGACAACATGTCTCTCGGGATGACGAGGATCAAAAACATCCACCATGATAGTTTTACGTGGGTTTGATGTCTGCACCACCTCCCGGTGAATAAGATGTATGGTAGTTCCAGAGGGGTGAGCAAATGTGGAACAACCACTTCGGATCGCATCTTTTACTGTGTAGTGCTGCTGACTGATTCCAAAATTGAGAATGAAATTTTGCATTATCAATGTGGCTAGACTTGTAGCAGTAGCAACCCCACCAGTTTTCGCTTTTGCTCGTGAGTTGCACTGTCAGGAGGGTTCCCAGCCTGTAGCCGTCTTAAGTAGGAGTCATTTAGTATTTCTGCCACTTCAGGATCCTTATACTGATTTTGCAGCTGTTTTGTAGTTCGGAAGAATGACACCCACTATAGATGCGATAAATTATAACATATGCAGTGATCAATCACCCGATGCAACCAAAACTCACATTACACTCTTTTTTTGAGCAGGTTGCCCATCTGAATGAGGAGCTGGTGTGAGGAAGTATGGAAATCTTCTGCATCGAGTGTCTTCACGGTGTGTGGTGCGTGCATGTTGACTGGGCCGAGCACAACCAGTGGTGCATGGTGTACTAGCATGGCGACTCAGAGTATGAATTCCACTTTATTATTTGAGGTGCAAGTATTGACTGTCATTTGTTCAACTCCCCAGACCTTGATAATACAGTGTACACTTTACAAAGCAGATAATATATATTGTAAGTATCCTGTTACCTATTATTACTATAAGCACAAATTGGGCTGCACTGGGCTTCTAGAACACTACTTGTTGTAAGTCGTAAGGAAAGATTATAGTGAAAAGCAAGTATGATCTGCCATCACTTGCACACACCCGCCATCAAGAAGTTGCACGCACCCTCGCGTCATTTTGCAGGGTGCGTGCTGGTGCGTGCGGGTGCGTGTAAGGGTGCGTGCAGGTGCGTGCGAATAATGCCGAGTGCGCACAAGTGTTGCGTGATGTGAATATTCTTTTTATCCAAGACTTAATGTCAATAAAATCTACCTTTAGGACCTCGTCAATTACGCAGTAATTGTCATATATACTACCTATGAATACATAATGTACATATTTCTTGCTGAGTTTGAGTTAAAAGTTAGTCTGTAATTTACATGCGCAGGCACCATGTAACACGCATCAGTCGGTGCGTGTACGCACCACGCACCGGCTTCACGGCAAAATCACCTAGCCACTCAACACCATCTCCACTAAGCCATTTCCATCCTGCAAAAAGTAAATCAGTAGGGCAGTACTAACACTTCTTGTGCCCGACTTACGAATATCATTTTTACTCAGCCTTGGTTTAGGTGCAGAATGTCCAGTACTCATAACAGTCCAGGGAAAGGAACATACAGTGAGGGAGTGAATCTCCAGGTAATATACTCTGGGATCGGCTCGCTCAAGTTTACAAATTGATCCACATGCTTGCGGGTAAAAAGGTCCAGACCAGATAGCCATACCACATGCACAGTATCATGTGGCTGGCTGTCTAAAAATAACTCAGATAACTCGGAAAGTAATGAATATAACTACAGGACAATGATTATCACGCATAAATGTTGTATATGTCTAGTATAGCAGCGGTATTCGAACCATCGGCCTCATGCTGGTCGCCTTGGGGACAGGCTGGGCCTTCGTTTGGTCACAGAAGGGGAGCATAGTCCGTTCGGCTATTAGGTCAATAGTCAAAAATAACTTCTTCGTTAGAATAGATGAGTCGAGTCAGGGTCACATGCCCGAGGTAAAAATCAAAAAGTAACCTCGGCCAATCCGCTTTCGTCATGCACATGCCACATCACACATATCTGGCAATACATTGTCAATGCACTGTATATTTCCATGGTCATGGTAGCTACCACTACCTTGCTTCAGATTTTTCATAAGATAGATTACCTCCCTTATCCAGTTCAGTCACCCACATATTTGGTCTTATTAGTCTACACTTTTGTTACATTGACCTTACTAAAAAGACCCAAAAACCTAGGCAAAACCCAGGCAGCTAGGTCATGACCTTGGGATTTAGGTCATGACCTGGGAATTAGGTCATGACCGAAAAAATTGGTCATGACCTAAAAAATTGGTCATGACCTAGGTCAGGTTGGTCTTTTCCTGGGGTTGGTAGGTCATGGTCTGGGGTGAGATAGGATATGGCCTAGGTGGCGCAGGGCATGGTCTAGGTGAGGGAGGGGATGGTCTAGGTGAGGGAGGGGATGGTGTAGGAGGAGGAGGGCATAGTCTAGGAGGAGGAGGATATGGTCTAGGAGGGGGAGATATAGTTAGTTTAAGAGGTGTAGGGTGAGAGTGGAGGATGGTGAGATAGAGAATATAAGCAAGAATGAAATATCATAGAATCATGACGTGAAATGTGTAGTAACATATTGGGATTATTGGGATTTTTTACATATCTGTAGATTATGACAAGATCAAGCTAAGTCAACCTGACCTAGCTGATTCAGGTCATGACCTACTTTTTTAGGTCATGACCTGGGTGAACTAGGTCATGACCTACCTGACCTAGGTCATGACCTGGGTGGACTAGGTCATGACCTACCTGAGCTAGGTCATGAGCTAGGTCATGAGCTAGGTCATAACCTACTTGACCTAGGTCATGACCTACTTGATCTAGGTCATGTCCTACTTGACCTACCTGACCTAAGTCATGACCCAAGCCAATTTAAAAATTACTAAATTGGGAAATTTTTCCATTTTTGCAGTGGATGAGGTCAAAGCTGTTTTTATTACCAAATAAGGCAATTTTCAAACACCTTAACCGGTTTTATTTTATTTTTAATAGAGTTAGATACATTTGGAAATTTTTATAAATTACTATATTAGGCAATTTCAAAACTTTTGCAGTGGATGAGGCCAAAGCTGTTTTCATTGCCTAATTGAAAGTGACAAATTTGCAGTGGATGAGGTAAAAGCTGATTTCATTACTTATTTGAAAAATGACAAATCTTTTACAGTGGATGAGGTCAAAGCTGTTTTCACTACCTAATTAAGAAATGACAAAAACTGAACACACAAACTGTGTACACTCTTTTCCTAAGGACAATAGCTTGTGGTAGACATCCAGACCTTTTGTTTATACAGAGAATAGGTTGCTCACCTAAAATGAAGCCAATCCTGGGGTGGGAAGGGGCTGGATTGCAAAATATTTTTTTGGATAACCTTTGATTGTAGTGGATGAGGCCAAAGCTGTATGCCCATAAAAGGAAATCAATGAAAAGTGTTGAGTCTAAAGATTGCTTGATATAACATGCAGATCGGCATGGATAAGGGTGATCCTTTTCATCCCCTGATGCCCTGATGTGCTGTCTACCCTTTCTAAGTCTCAGATGTATTTAGATGGCCACTGGGAGATCAGTCTTTATTGATCTTTGAACTTTCTCATCAAAAACCCTCATTTTTTCGAAATTAGAGGATAAGTATCAGAGCATCCAGGGCAGGGTGGGCCACAGGCTTCTAGGACATTGTACCCTGGTATAATAGGTACATTTAGACGACTCAGGAGTAGCTTATACTGTGCTGGGAGAGTGGGTAATAATTGATCTCTGTATATGTATGCATAAATTCGCTTTTTTGACCATCAAATCATTAATAGAGGCACCTGTAGGCAAGGGATTGAAGAGAAACTCGAGGAATAGTGTACCAGGACTTGATGTAGCATGTCTATAGCAAAATATTCCAACTATCTGAGGTTCAAGTTGTGATGATAAGTTTGACACAAGTATCAGGCACTTAAGAACCCAGGACTACTGGTACATCAAGATAAGGGAAGGGGTTGTCAGGATCAGGTTCTGAAATCAATAAGACTGATCTCCCAGTGGCCATCTAAATATATCTGAGACTCAGAAAGGGTAGACAGCACATCAGGGCATCAGGGGATGAAAAGGATCACCCTTATCCATGCCAATCTGCATGTTATATCAAGCAATCTTTAGACTCAACACTTTTCATTGATTTCCTTTTATGGGCATACAGCTTTGGCCTCATCCACTACAATCAAAGGTTATCCAAAAGATATTTTGCAATCCAGCCCCTTCCCACCACAGGATTGGCTTCATTTTAGGTGAGCAACCTATTCTGTGTATAAACAAAAGGTCTGGATGTCTACCACAAGCTATTGTCCTTAGGAAAAGAGTGTACACAGTTTGTGTGTTCAGTTTTGTCATTTCTTAATTAGGTAGTGAAAACAGCTTTGACCTCATCCACTGTAAAAGATTTGTCATTTTTCAAATAAGTAATGAAATCAGCTTTTACCTCATCCACTGCAAATTTGTCACTTTCAATTAGGCAATGAAAACAGCTTTGGCCTCATCCACTGCAAAAGTTTTGAAATTGCCTAATATAGTAATTTATAAAAATTTCCAAATGTATCTAACTTTATTAAAAAAAACATAAAACCGGTTAAGGTGTTTGAAAATTGCCTTATTTGGTAATAAAAACAACTTTGACCTCATCCACTGCAAAAATGGAAAAATGGAAAAATTTAGTAATTTTTAAATTGGCTTGGGTCATGACCTAGGTCCAGTAGGTCATGACCTAGTCCACCTAGGTCATGACCTAGGTCAGGTAGGTCATGACCTGAATCAGCTAGGTCAGATAAGTCACATGCTTGCCTGACAACCCAGAACAGGGCACTGTGACTTAGCTTGATCTTGTCATAATCTACAGATATGTAAAAAATCCCAATAATCTCAATATGTAACTAAACATTTCAAGTCATGATTCTATGATATTTCATTCTTGCTTATATTCTCTATCTCACCATTCTCCACTCTCACACCGGGGGCAAGGACCGGCGCAGTTGATTTCCCACTGCCATTAACGCAGTGGGCAACGCAGGGGGCAACGCAGTTGTTTTTGCGATGATGTCATTCTATTGAGACGGAGTTCCGAGCCTTCCGGCTGATTGATCTTTGTTAACTCTTTGTACTATGCATCGAAATTTCTGGCTTAAGAGATACAGTCCATTGTGTCTACATCTACTGTTGAACCAAGCAGTGTTCAATGGACACCAGACATGACTGGGCTTTGAATGTCAGTTCCTGTAATTGCGGCCAGCGGGACTCAGGTGCCGCGTTATAGCGCCTAAATCTTTCCCACCACCAATTACCTGGTTTCCGATGTTCCCTTATGTTTACCACATGAACAAGGAAGGGTACTCTCTAACTTTAGGTGAACAACATATTTCTAAATACAATATGTAGCCAGGCAGAAATTTTCCCAAAAATTTACTGATTTATTCATGTCAATATATGGTTTTTTCTGCCATTTCAATCACCCAAGAGGGGATGTAGCCAGGGGGCTTCATCACTAATGTAAAATACTGCATAATCATGTTATAGCAGTCCCTAGCACCTCAAATATACCAGATCTAGTATCAGCCCAAGGTAATGAGCTTACAGTAAGTAGTATAAGTAAATGATCTCCAATGTTTGCTGTTATCATCACAATTGTGCCCCCCAGCCTTATCACAATGTCCAAGCAATACAATAATGAGCTGCACAGAATTGAGAGTACTAGTAGTATTTTCAGCATTTGGCTGACCTACTACTACTTAGTAAGTATGATATTGAGAATTTTCAACTATCAATAGCAAGTTCTCAGATAATTAGCATGCAATGAATAAAGTATCATAGAGTCTAGACCCAATCACCCTCTGAGACCCATAGATGGGTGCTTCTAAATTTGTCCAGTGGCTGCTCCCTGTTCATGCTCTTGCCAGTTCATGCAGATGATTGCTGTGTATGCCAAGCACTTATTGCAGTGACTTCTCGGTTCTAGCCTGGTAAATGTTAGCACTATCCCTTGGAGCCAGAAGTAGGAGCGCGCTTGAACAGGCCTGAAGTCTGGGATCACTTACTTATAATGCTGCGGGGAAGGTCCATCAGGCATCAATCATTTACATATTCACCTGCGGCCGGCCGGAAGTCCTTTCAATAGAATAACGTCACAAAATCGACTGTGTTGCCCCCTGCGTTGACCACTGCGTTAATGGCAGTGGGAAATCAACTGCGCCGGTCCTTGCCCCCGGTGTCACCCTACACCTCTTAAACTAACTATATCTCCCCCTCCTAGACTATACCCTCCTCCTCCTAGACCATACCCTCCCTCACCTAGACCATCCCCTCCCTCACATAGACCATGCCCTGCGCCACCTAGGCCATATCCTATCTCACCCCAGACCATGACCTACCAACCCCAGGAAAAGACCAACCTGACCTAGGTCATGACCAATTTTTTAGGTCATGACCTAAATCCCAAGGTCATGACCTAGCTGCCTGGGTTTTGCCTAGGTTTTTGGGTCTTTTTAGTAAGGTCAATGTAACAAAAGTGCAGACTAATAAGACCAAATATGTGGTTGCCTGAAGTGCCTTATCTATCTTATGAAAAATATGGAACCTCAGGTAGCTATCTATTATGTACATATACTCCTAAATCATGCCTACCTAGGTTTGGACTCCCTTGGTAGCCATAAGTATAGTGAGCTCCTGTAGCTATCTTCCCCACCTAGTACATATGGTGAGGCCCTGTAACTACAATTTCTCATCAGAGAGGCCTGGTAGCTACGCATGCCCTAAGTATCGTGAGGCCCTGTAGCTAGCCATCCAACCCTACTCTTGGAGAGGGCCAGTAACTACCCACCCATCCTACCCATCCCATCCTATGGTGAGGTCTGGCAGCTACCCATCCCACTGGTAGCTACCCACTTCCTATGGTGAGGTCTGGCAGCTACCCATCCCACCGGTAGCTACCCACCGCCTATGGTTGCTAAAAGCCTAACAATTTGTCCCCACGGATGGGATTCTATGTACCACCTGTGTGCACAATAGTTCAAGGACATTTGTCACAGATTTGGGAAGGTTTTCATGTTTATTGTCACAAACTATCATTACTGTATTGCTCTCGATAATTCTCCGAGACGGTAAGACTATCCAAATGCTCTACAAGAAGTTCGTAATTGAAGCCTGTATCTTCTGCAGACTCAATTCCACCACCAACGACATGATGAACTTGATACACCTGAATTTCCTCCTGAGATGGTCCCCACTCCAGTTCAGGCAACCACCTTACATGACAAATTAGTCAGCACTTTTGTTACATTTCCCTGACTAACAAGTCAGGTTTTCCCAGGGACTTTCCCAGTCAGTGGGAATTCCCATGCACTCATATGAGGCAATTTAAAAATTACTATAAAGTAATGACTGATATCTGTGTATCTATACATACATTTCGCTTTTTTGGCCATCAAATCATTAATAGGGGAAGCTGTAGGCAAGAGATTGGGTTGAAAATTGAGTAGTAGTGTCTCAGGACATGATATAACATATCTATGAAAAAATATTCTTACTATATGATGTTCAAGATATGATGATAAGTTTGACACAAGTATCAGACACTTAAGAACCCAGGACTACTGGTACATCAAGGGAAGGGGGGGGAGTGTTTTTGATGGGAAAGCTTAAAGGTCAACAAAGACTGATCTCCCAGAGGCCATCTAAATATACCTGAGACTCAGAAAAGGTAGAGAACATATCAGGGTATCAGGGGATGAAAAGGATCAGCCTTATCCATTGCAATCTGCATGTTATATCAAGCAATCTTTAGACTCAACACTTTTCATTGATTTCCTTTTATGGACATACAGCTTTGGCCTCATCCACTGCAATCAAAGGTAATTCAAAAATATTTTGCAATCCAGCCCCTTCCCACCACAGGATTGGCTTCATTTGTGGTGAGCAACCTATTCTATGCATAGAGAAGAGATCTGGATGTCTACTACAAAGAGTGTAAACAGTTTTTGTGTTCACTTTGGTGATTTCCCAATTAGGTTGTGAAAATAGCTTTGACCTCATCCACTGCAACAGACTTGTCCTTTCTCAAATAAGTAATGAAAACAGCTTTGACCTCATCCACTGCAAATGTGTCACTTCTCAATTAGGCAATGAAAACGGCTTTGGCCTCATCTACTGCCAAAGTTTTGTCATTTCCCAATTAAGAAATAAAAGCAGCTTTGACCCTATTGAAATAAAATTGCCCAATATAGTAATTTTTCAAAAGTGTCTAACTCTATAAGAAAAACATAAAATCCATTTATAGTAATTTCAAAATTGCCTCATGTGGAGTGCATGGGAATGTACTATATGTTTTTTCTTTTGACATTCAATAGTATAATACATGTAACTACTATTTGTTATAATGAAGCATTACATTAGTTGTTACTGACTGGGAATTCCCAGGTAGCGGGAATTCCCGGTGGATGGGAAAGTCCCCAGGAAAACCTGACTTGTTAGTCAGGGAAATGTAACAAAAGTGCTGACTAATATGTCACATAGAGTGGTTGCCTAAAGTGCCCACTCCGGCAAATTATCCCTGGCGGGCACACCAACAACACTCTGGTCCCATGCTACGAAAAGTTGTGAAAGCCGGTTTTTCCTTACCTGAAGTTGATATTCAATATCTGTGCCTAGATCTTAACACACGCTGTTACAAAAGAAAATTTAACTAAGAGTACGAGACTTACTTACCTCTGTTCAGTGAAGCATCAACAACCATCCATTCCTCACTAAACCACTCCTGCATTGCATTTTGCTCTCCCAGTATTTGCGCCTTGTCTTCACGACATTGATCTTGATCCAACAGGGCGCAAATACCCGCACACACCATGTCGTTGCTCAACCAAAGTGGAGGGATAGTCTCCTCCTCATAACCAAGACCAATGTCTAGCCAAATATCATTGCCAACATCTAGATCAAATAACCCTCCATCTCAATCTTGAGCAGTGCAACTGAATTTCTGGGAGCCTTCTTCTGTTGAATAAGGGTTTGCATGTCTCCACACAGTTTGTTGTATCAACGGGCAAGGTCCGCAATCCCAGGATCCCTGCATTTCACTGAACCTTGAGTGTGCTCATTGATGCGTTGTTCTGCAGACATAGTTAGTATAATGACAACTGAATTCAACACTCAACATACCACTTTGTTGTTTGCGATAAGACCGCTCTTGACAATCTAAATCAAATTTACGTCCTCGCAGGTGCTCCCCAATCCGAGTCTTCAGCGCCCAGGCATTCATCTTCTTCGCAAGAAAAGGGCTTTTCAAGAGACAGTGAAGTTGCTGTTGCGCTGTCACCCCCATTGCGCTCTCCTTCTTTGTAACCTTTGCCTTCACCTTGTTCAACACATTCAGAGCTATATCTAACTCAAGTTCAGCAGTCGCAATCTCCCAGTGTTCACTTGAGACATCGATGATCTGTCTCCCCAGCTCATCCACATGTGCTTGTCGCCTCTTCAATAGCAGACTTTCCTCAATCTTTGTGTTGCCCTGATATAGATGAAAATGTTTAATGCAGTCGCATATGAGTTGTAGAGTAACTCACGTGGTAATGGCTTTGTTTGAGCATTGACCTGCACTGCCCATTCACAATGAAGGACATCTTCTGGAAAACCACATTCAGCAAGAACCTTTTCGGCTTCCTGTAAGTTCACATCACATGCATGTACTTTGCATTGCAACCAAGAGTCCCTAGCTTCATCAGGAAAAGTACATAATGCCCAGGCAAACCTAGAATATCCTGAGGCAGCCCAGGAATTAACCAAATTCCTAGGCTGCCTCAGTGTCTCTGAAAGGCTCTGGTTGACCCCAGTCACCAGGGAAACCCAGGTTTGAGCCCATATCTTAGGTTTCCTCAGTCATCTTTGGGTTGTCCTCAGGTTGCCCTGGGTTGCCCTGAGTGTCCCTGAGGTTGGGTTGTCCTCAGGCTGACCTGGGTTGCCCTGGCTATCCTGAGTGTCCCTGAGGTTACAATTATAAAATCACTAAGAAGTTGACAGTCTGAAGTATGACTCATTAGTGAAGAGCGACTCCATTTGACTGGAGTCATTTTGAGTGAAGTCAAAAATGTAAAGTCGAAAATGACTCCACCTGACTGGAGTCATTTTTGACATATAAATACAAGGCTCATTTTCATCTCATTTTCGGCTCATTTTCGCCACCTCCTCCCTTTACTCCAGACTCAAAAGTGAGTTTCCTTCATATTTCTACCAGTTTTCACTCAATTTTCACAATCTAGAGCGCATTTAGGATCGCTTATAAGTCGTCTCCATTTGTCATAAGCTTCAGGGCATGATTCTCCATGTTCATTACTACCTCCTTATCCTCACCCCAGCCCAAAAGCAAGTTTTATTCATATCTCCACCACTGGAGCCTGAGGGAACTCCAGGGATTCTCAGGGACATTCAGGGGCATTCAGGGACCTCCAATTTAGCTTAAGGCTCCCTAGGATTTGGGGGGTAGACCCTGGCCCCCTGGAAGTACCTGTGGTCTTGGGGTTCACTGGGGCCCCTGGTTACACTAAGGCCATCTTGGGCCAATCTATGGTTGCCTGGGCCATAGGGACTTTTTCCTGATGTTGAATAGGTTCTCCTCGTTGTTGAAGTTGAACTGGCTATCAAGGTTGTACATATAGCCTATGCCTTTTGTCACTCAGTAATGAACCAAAACTCAGGCCCCAGGCCCATAAATTAAGCGGATCATGAAGAGCTATGTACTGTTACATGAGTAGGTATAAAAAAGCATACTAGACAATGAGCTAAAGAAGAAACAAATAGAACATACATTGGTTTGTACAATTACAGAGATAAAGGGAGAGGAGGGAGGGTGACAAAAAATTGGCTTGATCAAGCAAGATCCAAGCCAAATATCAATCAGTACATAGTACATAGATAATATAGGTAAATTAAGCGCACTGAGAGCCCTGATATCCAAGATCTAACAACTAGGTCAACTTGAGAGGTTCTAGATGTGTGTAGATCTGCTATGGATGTATTATGGGCTCTGTTCAGTGAAAGATCAGTAGATCAGAGAAAAAGGCACACCAATTCCTGTATCTGAGACTCTTGTGAGCAGAGCTAAGGTCTGTGCAGATGTAGGAAGTGCTGAGAGATGATGTTTGAGCTGTAGAAAGGGGACAGATGTCCTTACCAACCACCAAAGACAAGGGATATGATGGGGGAAGGGAAGGAAGGAGCAGGAATGCGATTCAGAGGCTTTTCTGACGACCACAGGCCTCTGCACAGGACTCTGGCACCTGTGGGAGCCAACCACTGAATATACACACTGCTCCAACATCTGTCAAATATTAAACTTGTGATATCTTGGGAACCGGTGACTCAAATCCTATAATTTTCGCACCATTGGATTTGCATTAAAAGACCGCTCATAATGACACCAGACATGTCCTAGAACCACTGACAGAAAAACTGTCTGGAGTTGATACAAGGATGTCAGACTTTGAATGAATCAAAGTGATCATATGATGTGAATGGCTCATCCAATGGCCTCGGCAAAAATTCCATTGGATTCTCCTCAAAATTCCTGTCAGAATGATATCCCAAAAGTCATGTGACAATGATGTGTCACATTGTAGGCTGCAACTCAAACTGTGAATAGCTCAACAGCAAAGGATGATATTAACAAGAGATAAAATGTGTTTTGAAGCTGGGGTTCAGCTTGTTCAAATAGTGTGTAAGCCAGATAGATCTGTTGTTTGCAGAGGCCTTCAGAAAGTCTCCCTACCCTTGGAATCCGCCTTCATGTCAAACATAATACTATCGCTGATGATTAGCTTTACTGGCTAGGTTTCACAAATAATACTCACAAGTCCTGCAACCCGACCATAGGCAATCATATGGCTGAGTGAATGCCATAGGTGTTCATTCCCTTCTCCATCACATAGGCCATATCCAACACACTTGCGGGGTGATAAACTATCTGACAAGGCCATTGGTGTCAGAAGGCATGGAAAATCAAGACCGCAAAAGTCAAGCGACTCATGTAAGCCTTGAGAAAGCCCCACTTCTCGCAGCTTCTATGCAGCTGGCAGCCAATGTCATACAGAAGGCAAACAAAAAAATCAGGGGGAATGTGTTCAAATAGCTTTGCAAGCAGCGCCAGAACATAGTGCTGCCCAGTTGTCATGTTAACGCTGAACAGAGGATGGTGATTGTGGCAAAGGAGCGTCATGTTGGCGGTGACATCGAAGAATTGGGTACTACCTTTGATGTGAGCTTCATCTGCAGCGGTAAAACCAGCTAGACAGCCATCGAGAACAGACTTTGGTACTTGCAAGCCACCCTCAAGATGATCATCCTGTTCTTTGGAGTTGTCTCATGTTTTGTGTCATTTCCGAGTGTCCTGGTCTTGCTTTTTTTGGATATATGGTGTCGATGTATTGTTTGCATGATTAACCTCTTCTTCAGGTAAGAAAAAAGTACCCGGATGAACCCGAGGGGGATCATGGCCGCCTTTGGAAGAATGCTTCTGGGTAAAACATGCATCAGCGTTGATGAATGCATCTTTACTGATGATTGAGTCAATCAGCAACCTGAACCAAGACAGGACAGGAGTGAAACAGTTGCCAGCTTCCCCTAAAACACAGCGGACAACAAGTACAAAGATACTTGGTAGGCCGTACTAAAGGTCTATGGCGCGATTCTGAGGCGGCGGGGTCCCACTCCTCCTTGTCACTAGAATTTTCCCTATTACCCTTTTGTGACTTTGTTCCATCCATTTCTTCATCAATCACCTCTTCTATGGTCACATTACTTCTTTTTTGTCTAGCAGAATTCTGAGCAACAAGTTAGAGTTGAGCCATGGAATTAACAGAACCAAGAAAACATACTGGAAAAACGATACACCCAGATAGACAATTTGTGTGCTGATTGACAACACTCACATCTGTGATCTTCAACATTGATGGCAGGTTTTGTCCCGTAAGGAGTGTGTTTTTCACTGCAGTTTGATATAAGATGGGATGATTGAAGGCAAAATTTCTGTTGTTTAATGCTCCCATTGCCTAAGGCGTTTTGCCCAATGTTTAGAAGGTGATCCAAGGATCATGCCTCCAAAATATTCCTGATCCCCAAGAACAGGCAAGGGGGCGGTGCTTTCTGCTCCTGCGCAAGTGATGTCTTCTAATGCTACAGGATGTTCCCCTTGTAGTCCAACCTGTCCCGGAAGTCTAGGCAGCCCTTGGTTTTGTGTTAGTGTAACACCATTGGGGAGTATGACTGATCCGCCGTTATTGGAGTGTTTTGCTTGTTTTCTGGTAGTCAATGATAAGTCAATATGCTTCTGCAGTCAGTGGTGGTGGACGTGGCTGATTCTTCCTAAGACAAGGCCGAAGTGACATGCTAGACTGAGGATGAAGGATATTGGCAGGATAGTGGTGGACTCGATTCTGTTATACTGTGAGATTGAGGGCCAATTAGCAATAGCCCATTGTTTACTGACTTTGATTGTTCTTTAGAATGCCAAATGTAGAGATGTCCACGAGTCCAAGTCTTCACAAGTACTCGCAGGTAAGATCCGTGGGAAAACCCGCAAGTATGTGACTTGCAGATCCCAGGATCCGTTTCCCACGGGTCAGGCGCGGGTCACAACTCAGACATTTGCAATTTTCAGTTGACTTGCAAGTACTTGTGTGACTTGTGCAAGCAATATGAACTCATATATTTGTTGTTGGTGATCAAAACTTACAGTAATTAATAGTATCATATTTATTATAGTACTTATCAAGTACTGCCACACATGTTTGAGGTTGTAGACAGCTCACAGTGAATGAGCGCTTATTTTAGCGCCCAATCGCCGTAGGCTGTCTACAATCCAAAGCCTAACTGTCAGTACATTTTTTACTTCATACCATAGTATGAAATTAGTGTAACAAGTAAAGTACAGGTTTTTAATAGCATTATACACTGTACAATCACTGTATGCAAGTAAATAATGGTAAATACTTGTGAATATAGCTGTAACTACTTGATTAGTGTGCGGATCCACAAGTACTTGTGAGACCCGCAAGTAATACTTGCGAGTCAGTGACCCGTTTCCCACGAGTCAGCCGCGGGTCACGAGTCAGGCCTTTTAGGCCACAAGTACTTGCGCTCCGGATCCAAGTATACTTGGATCCGGACTCATGGACATCTCTAGCCAAATGTGGATACAATACCTGCACAGGAATTAGGACAAATATTGCAGATTAGAATGATTGATGCACCATTAGACAAGCCATGGCATATCTTCAACAGTCTGCAAGAAAAACACTTGTCTACGAGAGAAGGACTTGGTAGACAGTAGCAGCTTTAGATGAGAAGCAGTTTTGAGCTTGCGAAAGCTCTCATCAGGGGGCTCACGCTACCCCGACTTACTGCAATCATCTACAAATATTTAAAGTCCCAAACAGGACACCAATATATTACCATCTAAGGAATGTCCAAGCTGTATCTACGAAGTCCCAAAACAGAGTTACACTACATTTCCATCTGGGCAATGTCCAAGCTGTACGTAATCTACAAATTAAATTCCCAAAAAGGCACACCAATATATATCTATCTAGAAATACAAGTTTTTTTTTGATCTATGATACATATCTAGCAATAGTCCCAAGCAAGCAGTATATACACATTAACATCTAATCTTTTGAGCTTGTCCATTCACCAAGGTATAATTGGGTGCAGAACCTCCTTGTTGCAAGCGCAGGGTAGCCATCGAGGTATTACTTTGTGCTCTCTCCCTATCCGATTTGTGTATCAATGCCAATGCTTGTTTTATGAGTCTCAGGAAAGGTTCCTCCGCCATGATTGACTCTTCATGGATTAATGTCCTTCCTTGGACCCACATGCACTGGACGACCTGCAAAACCCATATATTGGTGTCAGGATTGGGAGGATGAGCATGATAATAATTCACTTGGCATGTCAGCTTTCCGGCATGTTCACCTTGACAAACAAGATATAGTCCACTCATGGTTGGGCTGCCCTTTAGCTTCAAAGACATAGGCACCATAGATAGAGTGCAAGGGTCAGGAACATCCGCAGTTTTATGCCCTCCTTTGTGGTCTTTAATGTGACAAAGTTCAAGGCCAGTGGAAATTTTGTGAAAGAAGATTCAGAGGTCTTTTCCTTCACATCAGGAAAAACACTTCTGACCTAGGCTTTCCAAGGTTCACCTCATGGTGCAGAGGGTATCCAAGGTGCCCAAGCTACTTTAGCACCCTAGGTTTTGAGGTCAATTCCTATGTCTCTTTATTATATCTTTGAAGTGCCTGTAGGAAGTGTAAGGTTTGCTTTAAGTGGGCCTCATGTTGCTGTGGTTCTTTAGTCTCTCCAGATATCCTATGTACATTAGGTCATCTATGTCTCCCAGGGAAGCCCTTGGAAGGTTGTAGAGAAGCCATAGAGAAGCCCCGAGAAGTCCCAGGGAAGTTGTAGAGAAGCCCCGAGAAGCCCCAGGGAAGTGGGATCTTCATAAGTATACCTTTGATTATGTATCATGACAAACATCATATTATCAAAATGTGAGCTAAACATTGTGAGAAGTGCGACACTCTCAAGATAACCATAATAAAAGCTAATGGTTCACTTGAACATTTGAGAGTAGTAGTATGAATGGAATGAAAATGTACCATCATCAACTTAGCGTTCTTCCTAAGGAGCGGTGGGTTTTTTTTTGATTGTTAACACATGTAGGCTTCCAACTGTCATAGATATCGATTCGCTGGTCAAGGAAATCAATACGCGCAGAGTACCAATGGTGCTTATTGTTGATAGGAATGAAGACATTATCCCAGTCCCTGAGCTCCTGCGATAGCTACAGAAAACACTGAGAGTTCATACAAACACCTGGGACAAAAAGCACTTACTATGGCTTTACGACACCACCTAGAGATCCTTTCCTTGTCCGTTTGTGTCAGGATTCCATCCTCCAGGGGAACAAAGTCATTTGACATAAAAAGGCACTTAGAAGCGAAAAATGAGGAGAGCCCAAGAGTAGTGCCAGATTCAGTGCACCACTTGCTGACAAAATAGTTGACAACTTTGTAATTGGTCCAGCAGTTAACGCCAAGCGTCCAAAAGCCGGAGAGCTGAACGTGGCTAAACTTGGAGGTGATTATTTCAGGGCTGTAGGATGACTAGGATGATTGAGATGAGGGATGAGAGAAACAGCATGCCACATACTGAGTCCAGCAAAACTCTTAGCCTGGCCTCTGCCTCCTCTGGATATTCATCAAGGCCTTTCCACAAAGCATTTTCTATGGCTATCCTTTTCCTACTAATACATCCATGCAGAGTCTTCAAATTACAAAGGGCACATAGAGCAGTGTTATCAGAAGGGATGGTGTGGTGGTACTTTAGGTAACAATTAAGGGCGGCCTCAACATGGGTCACCATGGCAAGAATCCTGATGGTTTTGTGTAGTTGGGTCATTTGAAATGTTGAGTCTGGGTAGAATTGACTATTGGATGCGGACAGTATTGTAAAAGTCGAGTCGACAAGAGCATTGAGTTGGTCGATAGTTGTCAGATTGAAGAGTTGCTGAAGGGAACGAGATGGAAAAAAAGTCTTGCAGTCTTTTATGATATTGACTATATCTTGAAGGACTGGTAAGTGTACAACTTCGACTGGGTCCAAACAGTTTGAAGTTGGCAGGCAGACAATTTTTGTGAGATTTTGCGAGTCGGGAAAATGAAGGCAAATTTTGATACATTGTTCTATTTGCTTTCAGGTTTGAGTGCTGAGGAGGAAACTCTGAGAACTCACCTTGTGGTAGATACAGACATTGCTTAAAATGACTCATCTAGTGGCATGATGTTAATTATTGCCGGAATTTTGCCAGAAAATGAATGTGAATCGTAAATCATAAATCATAAATCATAAATCAAGAGGTCATCTTCCAACACGGATATCTCACAATGGTCTGGATAGTATCATCTAAGTCCTTTGTTTAAGCTGCAGAATATATAGTACTAGGACACGAATCTGAAATATCAGAGAAAAAGTAGAACTAGATGATATAACTGTTGTCTCTCCGATTTATTGAACAGAAAATGCAAACAATTGAAATGAAGGAGTTTTAAAAATGAAGGCAAAAGAGAAGCGCAAGTGGTAGGAGATGTAGATAATCTCCAGAACGATAAAGCGGGAGGCTGAAGTCACAGTAAGCATTGACACCACTGATCATTCCCCACTATCCTTCTTCATCCACCCAAATCATTATTATCCCCAGGGATCTGGGCTTCACCAAAGGCAGGAGCAAGCATCTGGTACTCCCCCTTGCATGCAGCGCGACCACTAGCTTCCTTGGAGTCTTCCTTGGAGGCTATGTCATAGTACTCTGTTCTGGTGGTAACAAACTGCTCATATTCTGCACCAATCTTCAACTTCTTGCATATAACCTCGGTATTCTGAAACTGGGTAGCCATCTCCTGCTCAGCCCAGTCAGGAGAAGTCGCCCTCCATGACTCATCTCTCAAAGTGTTGCTAAAGCAAGTAATCATATATTCATGGCTTTCCAAATTTCACTCAGCAGTGAGGAGCTCGGGACTGAACATGATGTTTAAGTCTTCTGGGGGGCAATATAGGACGCAAACAGCAATGACTATTTCATTTATGAGCTTCTGGAAATGCAGTGTGTTCCAGCCCCAAAGAATGTGTCTGGGGCCGATGGTGTCTCTCTTGCTGGTAGCTCCTTTGCTGAAGGCATCGAGAGCCCCAGTCCATGAGAACTTATTGTTTCGGTAGGCCCGCATGTGAATTGAAGTCAAGGGAGCGGATGCATAGCAGTTGGCCATGAACAACATGACATAAAAGAATGACTTGAGGTCATCACAAACTTGGTGGGGGGAATCTGGGTCCTCTAAAAGTTTAATGGACATGAATTGCCATGTGCCCTGACAGGATATTGAGGATCTTCAAACAGAGGGAGAAGAAGGGTAACTCACAGTTCTTTCCGTTGTTCTTGCTGCCGGGGGTATCCCAGTGACTTTTATCGAATGTTCCCAGTCAATAAGGTACCTGCAACCTTTGAAGAAGATGATGTTCCCAGAGGAAATATCTCTGTGGAGCACACCCGCTTTGCAGTATGCTTTGTAATGAGCTATAGTCATTCTTTAACACATATGTTCTAAGATAGGGGGTGGTTCACTGTACCTTGGAGTGCATCAGAAATAATCTGCGCAAATTGATGCGTTGATATACACTTGGTGAGTGGCTCCCCGACAACGTCAAGCACTAGACGGAAGTGGACAAGTTTGAGTCCGAGAACTTCGGTCTGCTGAAAACGGCCAGCTATGTCATCTGCTGCCAGGGCATGAGGGACATGAGAAACCCCTTTGCACTCCAGAGCCTTGTAGGTTTCGTATTCGGAGTCATATTTCCAATTCCTCCAGAAGTCTTTCATAAGCACAAGGTGCCGGTTCTCATAGTCAAATGCTACAAAGCAGCGTGTGCCTTGTCCTACGGGGTACAAGTGTGTGGTAGTGAAGGGTTGGTAGACATAGAGGGTACACAGGTTGACAACTACTCTATAAACCACATCCACCTCCCTGTAAAAGTGTTTATGCAAGGCTTTTAAGTTTGGATTCCCTCGCAAGCCTGCCATCAAGACCTGAGAGACTTCTTTGTAAATTGGATTGCAGGGAAGAACAGGTTCCATGGTCACATCATGGCCACAATCAGCGGGGCTGCTGTGAGTCAGACGCCAAAGGAACTTGTGAAGGTAAGGCATGGTAGTATGATTAAATGAATCTGTGTACTGCGTGCCTGCGCGTGAATGGCAAAAAAGACGACACTGGTCTCCCAGTATAAAGAACAGGAATACATGGGTCCTTTGCTGCGCAGCCTGAATAGCATTGAGATAGAGGGTAATTTGGCCATAGCACTCTCAGGAGGAGGGTTGGCAGGAGGAAAAGGATTGTTGTGCTTTTTGACTTTGAACTCCCCAAAGAGTTCCACAGAGGCAGAGTTAGATGTGGAATCCGGGTTGTATTTCGACGCCTTGTACAAGCCAATATCCGGCTTAATTGCAGACAAAGAAAAGTATTTTGCTGAAAATGAGGAGGCGTCACAGTGATTAGATGTGTTAATAAACACCCATTCCGGAGAAAGATAGTCTTTCATAGCTGTTATCTGCATAATATTAGATATCACAACGATTCCACAAAAAACAGTCGACATACAAACGGAGCATACTGCTGCATTTCTGCTTTCATCTGGGCAATATTCACCAGAGCGTCATACTTTACCACCGGCATACCTTTGGCCTCTGGTAACAAATCCAAGAAATTTCTCATATCTATTTTTTCATATTTATCCCTCATCTCCTTTTCTGCGACCCGGTGAGCTCGGTCAAGGACATAGTGGCTCGACGTGGCGCCATGCATTGTTGTTGCGCGATTGTGGATTGGAGTAGAAGCAGGCTCTGGCTCATGCAGACATTTTCTCGGAGTTAGGGGAGGCATAGTGGGCATTCAGGTTCAAGTTGCGAAGGTCCTGACAGAATGTAAAAAAAGGGCTTAATATAACCATATAAAGAAAGTGTCCACTTGTCAGACAAAAGTGAAGGGCAAGAAGGGAGTTGTGGCTTGCGTTTACTACTGCTATAGTCTGAACGAGATCATCTATGATTGGTGGCGCTAGGCGGGATCGACAATTGTTTCGATTGTCTCAAATATATACAGACAGATGACTTGAAACTCAGACAATGCATCGCCATACATAGCACATGAGGTATTGCCATCTGGCAAGCTCAGGTATCAAACCACTCAGAGGATCCTTAGCTCTACACTTAGCTATACATGATTAGAAAACCTAAAATGGAATGCATGCAATGGTACATACCAGGGAATGGAATCACATCTCTGCCTGAATACTATCAAACATTTTTGACCAGGATATGCCTCTTTGTCAATAACAATCAAATTTCCATCTAATTAAGCAATCACACAGATTCACTTTCGTTGGACACGAAGTAGGCTCTAATAAGAGAGACGGATAAGCATGCTCATATATAAAGGGAAAGGAAAATTTACTTTGTAATGCATCGGGAATGCGACAAAAGACCGCTTGCTGTTTACACTGAGCCTGATGGGAACAGAAAAATTGTTGGTTGGCTGGTTAGAAAAATAAAAGCTTAGCAGGAGAGGATGAACCCGGGACGAACATACAGAGATTGTCAAAGCAGAAAGGATCACATGAAAAACAGGTGACATTTCCTACAATTTGAATTTGGGTGGTACTGGGATATTTACTAAACAAAAAATTGTTCAACAAAAGATAAAGGCGTTGAAGTGAACTATGGTACAAATATTCATTGTTCGTAGATACATTTGGGCAGGGATTGGGTCAACCATTTATGCTATACCCCACCAAAACTCCGAAGGAAGTGGTTCAACAATGCCCTCAGCTTTCAGGAATTCAAAAAGGGCTTCTGCTTTGTTTATCGTCCCAATTAGACAGATGATTTCACCCCCATGCCATTTTAACCCCCGGCTTACTTTATAAATCCTTCCACCGCATTGCCGTTGTGACTCAGTGTGATAGAACTGGAAAAGTTCTATCACACTCTGGAAAGATGGAATCTCACAAACAACAAGTTAGGAGGTTGGATTGCCTCGATTTAGTTGTCCGATAAGCGCTCGGCGGAGAACAGGAATGAGTATCTTCTATGACTCATTAAGTATTCAAAATGTTAAGTATTCAAAACAAAGTGGAGTAGTGAAGATTTTCGTCAGCCATGGACAGTATGTAGGCAGAAAGTATGTCATTCAAGTTGCCAGTTATAGATATGTTTACGGACTTGCTCTCCATATGTAGACAAATCATTGAAATTGTGAATTTTAATACAGAATGCTTGCAGCTCAAGGCTCGATACACCGCCTCTTCCTGACCTCCATAGGAGTGCTAACAGTCCATTTGGCGTCATCATCGATGAAAGGTTTGTCGGCACAAGCACCTTTACCAGGCATTAGCATGAGAATATCTGGTGAACTGGATTCCAAATCTCTTCTTCTTTGCCAACACTTCCAAGCAGGCTAGGCGCGTGCAAAAAGAGGCCTGTTCGACTTGTGGAATGGCTTTGTGATGTCCACACTGACTTCACTGGTGTCACCTCCACCAGTATGGTCATACTGTCAGCTATATGGACTTGCAACATCAATACAGTCCTGACTGGTTTTGACGGCGTCGCTTCTACCAACACAGTCACGGATGGTTCATGTTTGGTTGGTTTATCTTGTTTGCGTGGATGAGATTCTGACAGCCAAAAAGATGCAGTAGCAGCTGTCATGGCAGTAGGCACTTTGTTCTTGAATTTGAACCACATAGAGACCTCTCGGGAGAGGACTCTGCCTTTATTTGACCCAAGACCAGTGTGTTTGGCTTTTTGTTTTCCTTCAGCCTCTTCAGCCAGTGAGACGGATAATGAGCGAGAACGCTCGCGCTGTAGTCTGGACCGTTGAAAATCCTGCTGAGATGGAGCATGTTTGAGCTCTCAGTTGAACGCAGTGGAAGTTGTGGAGAGAGCAGCTGATGGATGTCGTGTAGGTGGATTGAATGGTCTGATTAGGCCATCCCTGGAATCATCCGATGCTCGTTGTGTCTCTCCAAACTGCTCATCTTCTTCATCTGAGAATGGTGAATTAGGAGAGACTTTGGACTGAAAAAGCACACAAGATTCTGGTAGGCTTAATTTGAATCTGTGATAGATTTTAGCTGCAGATTATATGCTGAAGATGGTGACTAACAAAGGTTCGATAGTGTTTTGACAAATGATTGTGCCCAGTCCAACTCGTTTTTCTCTTTTGTTGTTATACAAACGACTTTGTTCGAGTCTAAATCTCCCATTAGTTGCCATATGGAAAGCTTGTCCATGAAACCTTCTAGGCAATCTTAGGGCCTGTTCAGCAACAAAATCTGATCCGAGTTTTGGGATCTCGAAAAATATGAGATTGTTACTTTGATGTGACAAATTAGTTACTCCACGTAACTAAATTACGCCTGATTTGCGCACATCGCATCTTTTCTGCCATTGAAAAGATATGGCTCGCGCAAATCAGGCATAACTTCTTTTGTCTTTTCATCCATGACTGAAAATCCTCACGAGGAAGCAAAAGAGGCACTGAAAACCTCAGACGGACCCAAATCCTGGCCCAGAAAGCCCCCGAAGTCAAAACCGGCACAGTGGACTGATACAGACACCAAGGAATTCCTCGGATATCTATACACTGTTTGTTCAGAGATGGGTGAAGGTTACAGCTTCAAAGGGAAGACATTTTCAGCTGCTGCAGATTTCATGAAGGGTGTTACCACTGTTGGAGGGGACAAGGACAAGGAAGCATGTAGAGTCAAATGGCAGACTGTATGTGCATGAAAATATATTTTCAAGTCCATTTTCAGGTTTATCACTCTCTTTAGTGTAAAGAAAAGTACAACATCATTGGAAAGATCAAGGAGCAGTCTGGTTGGGGTCCATGGAGTGACGAACATGGAGCAGGCATCACAGGTCTCACTGCTGAGGCTTGGGACAAGTTTGTTGGAAGGAATAAGACCGCCAAGCCTTTTCGTAACAAGGGCTGGATCTTTTTGCACGATGTAGAGAAGATCATGCCATACAAACTGAAGGGTACCAATGTCTTTCATCCTTCAGGTGTAGCGGCTCAGCAGAGTGATGCAAAGGAGGATGCTTTTGAAAGCCAGGAGTGGGACTATGGGAAGTTGGATGACGATATGGAGAAGCTGGGGGATGAAGGTGTCAATGTTGAGGTATGGACACCTGCAATACCTATGAACCCCTACTTACTCCATGATTATAGTCTCCAGTCACTCCTCACGGTCATATCTCTGTCTTGGTTTCACCTCCTCCTTCACCAAAGCCTTCAGCGTCTTCGCAGCCTCCTAAAACGCCAGCTCTGGTATCATTTAAACGATCAAGTGATAATATCTTTACCCCATCTTCCTCGAAAAAGGTCAAAGGCTCAGAAGTTCTTACTGGTCTTCTTGGAGCAGTTGCTGGGATGAATGATGTGATCCGTAATTTTCTTGCACCTCCTGCGCCATTTGCTGTACAATCTGACACTTCACTATTGCTCACACCGGCACGTCGTGCAAAAGCAGTGTCCTTGGTTGAGAAGGAGGATTTGGGTGTTGCAGAAGCGATGACGGGACAAGGCGGTGGTTGATACATACACTAGTTTTTTGAATCCTTTGATGCGGCGAGCATATATTGATAATGTTTTGACTCAGGAGCGGAGTGTGTAGTAGATTCTCAGTAGATTCTAGCTAGTGTTACTGTAGCTACTACATATCAATGTTGTCCGATAAACCTACTTTTGCTAGCCACTCCTGATACTGAATCCACATCTTTTCTGCAATTTGATCACGTAACTTTTCTGCCTTTTCTTTCTCCTCTCTGGAGGGGGCGCCCTCTGCAAGTCTTCCATAGATGTCCCTTGTATAATCCGCAGCACTGGGTTCATCATCAACCACTCCTGGATCATTGAGAAAATCCTCAATATCAGAAGGATCAAACTGAAGGATGAAGTTGTGCAAAGCTGCAAGAGCAGGAGGAATACGAGCTTGAATAGCCAAGTCAAAGGCGGCTGGACGGTTCAAAACCTCCCAGCGTGCCTTGACAACACCAAAGATACGTTCAACTGCATTTTGTACTACAGCATGTCGCAGGTTAAATAATTCTTGCTGATTGACAGGTCTACTTTAAAGTCAGCTTCAACAGTCTCAGTAATATTTAGAGCACAAACCGTTTATCTGCCCTTTCCCATTCTTTTAAATGATAGCGCACACCCGAATAAGGAAGAATCAAGGTGCTACAAGATCCAAATCCTGCATCAGCCAGATATTAGCGTCCTTCTGGAACTGGCAAGTCAGTCACCTGAGAATCAACAAACATTGTTGCATCTGCAGTTGAACCATCCCAGCCAGCTACAAAATACAAAAAGTGGAGGTTGAATGAACAGACAGCAAGGCAGTTCTGTGACATGAAGCCTTTGCAGTTCCGTGCAAGATCACGCTCTTTAGCGCTAGGCATACAGTGAATGTGTGTACCATCTACTGCCCCCAATGCCCCTTCAAAGAAAGGGAAAAACTTTGGATTGTGTAGGATAAAATCGGGAACGGGACTGTCAGCAGTTGGCAACTGGACATATAGAGTATAGAATGGTGGAGATGAGAGTTTGTTGAGCACTTCACAGAAGTATCTGCCAATATAATGTAAGAACTACCAGGGAAGTAAATGAACTACTCATACTTGGAGACAGTGGCATTGGCACGTTGAAACCATTTGCCGACATGGCACACAGAAAGTCCAGTAACACACATGTACAGGAAGATAGCAACCTGCTCCTCGAGACTGACATACCTTGTCTGCTCCATGCCCAATGCTCTGAGTTGTTCAACTAGGGCAATAAAAACATGTAAGCGGACCCCCAGTTCACTCCAAATCCGGTCAGGATGGCCATGGGCAAGCTCTTTTACCCAAGCAAGTCCTGTCATTTGAGAGTTGTGATATTCTTGCTTCCAATAGTTAGGTGCAGCATAGACAGTGACAACAACAGTAATGACATTGACAAGAAAAGCATAGGCAACTACCAATTTCTTCAACTGGTCAATAAGAATGTGTGGGGGAGGAGGCATGTTATCGTCGAAATCGTCGAAAATTGTATCAATTCACGCGGATAAACTTTGACAGTCACGCAAAATCACGCTATAATATATTAGGGAATTTGAGTTTTGAAACTCGCGCAAACTCGGATCAGATCCCGCTGCTGAACAGGCCCTTAGGGAGTTGCAACAGGAGCAATCTTCTTTTGTGGTCTCTTCCTACACTTTATGGATGACATTTCAGGAGATTCCGGGTGTGAAGGCTGTGGTCCAGGAAGCGAAAGGATGAGAAAGTAGAGCAATATTTGTATTTGAGCCCTATACCGACATACATTCAGTGTATGTTAGAAATAGGTAAAGCGACTTACTTGTGTTGTCCCATTCTCCTTATCCATCTAAGCCTCCAATCATTATTCATCCAAATGGGAGTTTCTATGAGGTGACTGCTATGAGCACCATTCTCTGAGCTGTTGGAGCGTGTCCATTCGCATTTGGCTTGGTCCTCAACATTGCTCTTCACCTGGCTCAATGCAAACCACATCATTGTTTCCTCAATCTCTCCAGCACCGCCATTGTTATCAAGAATTTCTGGTAGTTTGATGTGATACTTATTTGCAGAAGCACGTGCAGTGAGGGAGAGGATGAAGCATCTGCCGAGGTTGATGCGACTTGACAAATTCAAGGGCATTATGGACTGGAAAGCAGTCAGTAACCGACATCGACTAGATTCAAGCAAATTTACCTCTGGAAGCCACAAAAATTGAGGGTAAGTTCTGACAACAAACTGGTCGGGAGTTTCACTGTTTAAATCAGTGAATGGGAAGCTTTGGTTCAAATTGGTTTCTTGAGATGACAACCATTTGATTGGTGGTTTTAGGTCGAGAACATAGGGCAAGCCAGATAATATATAGTGGCCATTGGCGGTCGTTTAAGAGTGCACACGGGCCAAGTAGTCCGCAGATATCATCAAACATAGGCACTAAACCTATCATCTTACAACAACCTTGTTATCTATTTACTTTTATTGTTACGGTCGATTTGCTCCGCTTCCCAATTCAACTTCTCCCTCAGCCAATCCTCCTGTTCTACAAAACTCAGCGGTAAACTTTCACCTAGTCCAAAAAAGACAAAGAGCCCCCACTTCCATCTGAACGGATTGACGACCACACAGAAAACATACCAGAACAAAAGTTTGGAATATGTAAAGAAATTGAGGTTATATTATCAACAATTTCTTCACAACTAGGATAGCCAGTTTTCCATTGAACAGTTGGGAAGAAACGGTACATTAGACTGTGGATCTGGAGTCCAGATGTATTATTGACACCTAAGTAGTAAACTTGAGCTTGACATCACTGCAAGATAACTTATGCGCCCAGATACCGCCCAGCTGGTTGCATTCCCCAGCTTCTCAGAATGAATATGATACATTCCAGCTGTAACTTAATGTCATGCCAGAAGTGAGCAGCAAAACAGTAGAAAAAACTTAAGAGTAGATCCCGATAACAGCCGCAGCACCCAAACTGGGAGTTGAACCCATGTCAGTCCACAACCCATTTGCATGAACCGCCATGAACCGCCTAACCACTCAGCCATCTGGGCAACGACGGTACAGGCAATGAGATAGGTTCTTTTACCTACCTATCTCAGGCATGTTCCATGGTTGCCGGTTGTTCCTTTGGATGTACCCGATTCTGATTACTCGAAGGTTGACCCATGAGGAATTGCAAGAGTAGAGAGCGTCTTTTGTGCCATAAAGAGGGAATCAGGAGGAGGATCTATAATGTTTTAGATTAACACGAGCAGGGAAAATTCAATATTCAACTGCGATATTCTATAGATGGACAGGAAGGCCTGAAGATTCATCAACGACAGTCATTTGCTACCGCTGATTTGTGCTGGAACTCCACTAGTTGAGCTTGAGCTTGAGTTTGTTTGCATCCTGGAATCTTCTTAGTAACCAAAAAACAGGGAAAAAGACGCATGTAAACAACATTGCTCTTGGCACTAGTGTCTTCACATCTCCATTGTTGATGTTTATTGGTTTGCTAGTTTGAGTATTGTGTCATCAACAACTTCAAGGTATTTGTTATCGACATCACGCCTAGTTTTTCCTAAGTGGAATGAGAATTGCGGTAACAAAGCAAAGTGAAAAACATGTACTTTTTTTACAGTGCTAGTCACAGACATGTGTTTCTCTGAGTCAATTAAGGACTTGATTAAGGATATTCCTTTGCCTCAACAAGAAATCTATATTTACGATATCAGTTATTTTTTCTGGATCTCTTTCTGTTGCTAAGGGACACATTACTTTTTCTTGAAAGTTCTTGTACTTGTACTGTTATAAAGATCAAAGTCACTGTCTTTTGTCAGACAGAAAACTACTCATGGATCACTGTGTCTGCGCAGGTGGCTTGACATCTGGCCAAACATTTGAACAGCAATGGACATCTGCTGGGGTTCCCTTATCTCACTACAGACACCTGTCTTACTATGGACAGAATCTAATGTGCCAGCCACAAACTTCAGTGAGCACTGATGCGCCGGAACAGTCCACTGTTTGGCAGGAAAGTTGGGTGGCTCGTGACACAGAGAATGCGGAGACTATTGAAAATTCAAAGGCCCATGAGATCAGCGATAACTTATTGAAGGAGTTCCATAAAATCTACAGAGGACCGGGAACAAAAACCAAAAAACGAGAGCTGAATCAAAAGTACCATAATCTTGTTTGTATTTGAAATATTTTGGCAGACCCATTTACTGATAGTTCCAACCAGGCGTGCGATCGATGCTACCACAAAGGAATAGAATGCACCTACTCGATGGGGTGTACGAAGAGGGACTTTCTGAAGAGAATGCGAGTTCAAGAGAGGATGAACATCAATGACTCTGAATATGCTGCCCTTTACAATGCCTCTGGTTTCGGTCCGCAAAAAAGCCTACATGCTGCGGAACAGCAAGTGAGCCAAAGGTTGAAGAAGCTCCGTGACAAGGACAATGAAATCTTCAACAGGGAGGAGAAAATAAGGGATGACGAGGAGAGGCTCAGAATCCAAGAGGAGAGACTCTGCATCGAAAAAGAGAGACTCCAGTCCAAGGAGGAGGCTCTCTGCATCAGGGAAGAGAACCTCAAATTTGGGGAAGAGCATCTTCAGCGTTTCGCCCCCATGTTTACTGGCTCCAAGGAGCAGCGAGTACACTCTTATGTGGGAATCGAAGATACACCCTCTCCCTCCTCCCAAGATTCTGCTTTGCACGGCTCCTCTAGTATTATGCACCCCATGAATTTGAACTTTCCTACAACATTTTCTACTGGTCTCATTCCTCCGGCATCATTATCGTTTGAATTTGAAGAGTCCTTTTTGCCCACTCCTTTAGCAGAGGGCCATCTGCGGCTGCCATTGGTAAATACATGTACCCTTGCAATCCAATTTGATCACTCAACATACTTACTAGCCTCCATCATTCATTGCACCAATCGGCAAAACTTGGGCTGATTCAAGCATGCCTGGGATGCGTTGATCAGCAGATGTCAAAGTCGAATACCACTGTCAAATACCACTGTCATATAGCATGTCTCATTACTCCTCTCTCTTCTGGTGTGTAAAGGGTTCTGAATGTGGGACGTGGGTTGTTCGTTTTTCTTTTTTGCTCAGCTTGTACTTGTACCCCTCACGCTTCATTGAATCTGAAATTTGCTAGCCTGCTAGTGTATGAATCATTCTAAGGGAAAAACAGATAGCATTGAAGCTACTGCAAAGTGGAACAGCGAGCCCAAAGCAAATACAAAGCTTCTTAGCAACATTTAGCTAGATATCCGGACACTGCCAAGATGTACTCAGTAGAGTTGGGAGGGAAGATTGTGGGACAACATCCCGGCTCAGGCCAATCTCATTGTAGCAAAAGCGATTCACCATGATAGCCAAGTTGTTGACCCATCTTGAGGTGTTATACCAAATGAAAGTGGCAGAAGCATACTAGTTTGTCACCATGCGGACGAATCGCACAACTCACGCAGCGCCACTTTCATTGACTCCTTGTACTACCAAAAAATATGTAAATGAGGAAGAATTGGATATAATGACGAAGCACTCACATTCGTTATGATTAAGTTCTTCTCCATACATATCTAGAATGTCATGCTTTGAGCCTACTGGCTCTTCATATTGAGCAGCAGAAGTGAAAATCATTAATTGGAATGAATGCGCAACCCCAGTTTGTAAGTCCTTGGGCCTTCCACTCTCAACTTAGCAAAACCCGTAAACCAAAATAAGAATTGTACCTCAGCAGTGCGACACCACTTTTGCACACCCAGTTCATCTTCTGAGGTCAAGGTCCTGGTTTTGGTGTGCACACACTGAGTATCCTGAAAAAGGAACTTGCAGGCGAACCAAGTGCCGAGTCCATGAGTTCTCGGGGATTTGGAGCACCACCTATTGACGAGATATTTTACAACATCATCTACCCATCATTGAACACCGAGTGTTTCGAAACTTTGGCGAGGAAATTGCAATAGCACTACTTTGCCATGCTTCACCGCCTGCAATCACATTAAAACTTGAACATGGCATGACCCAAAAAATATGTGTACCGTCATCATTGACCTAAGAGTTTCCGACGTTTCATCAGGATAGGCATCCAATATATGGAACAGGGCAATCTCCATGGACAATATAATTTCGGGAAAGTATTGGCGCAGGTGATAAAGATTGCGTAGGATAGTAGGTTCTCGTGCTGATAGAGGCAAGCGGTAAAGTTCCTCTGGATGATGGGGAGACAACAGAGGAGATCCTCCAAGCCACGCAATCGTTTGAGTCGAAGCTGAGATTGCTGGTAGAAATTTCTCTTCTGTTGTTGTAAAAGTGGACCAAACACCTGAGCACCGTTTGTCGTGATATCATTCGAGGCAGATAGAACATCGGTAGACAAGGACGGATCTAGCAGTGACAATGTGAAATTAGCATCGACAGCTCTTTGAGGTGTTTGGCAGTGGGATTTTGCATCTGTCCAAAGGGGGAGTCTGAGACAGTGCACCTTTGTGGTTTGTCTGTTTGTCCGGCAGGAAGCTCTGAGATGTAGCGACAGAAGTTCATTACTTTGAGTCATAAATTCAGCCACCGCTAATACCTCCGAGTATTTAACTCTGAATTATGGAATGTCCTTCATTTTCATTGTCTCATGATGTCCCGACAAGCAAGAACCCTGCCTCTCAAAGCGAGTCGAAGGAAA
This sequence comes from Rhodocollybia butyracea, assembly GCA_015501585.1. Classification (NCBI taxonomy): domain Eukaryota; kingdom Fungi; phylum Basidiomycota; class Agaricomycetes; order Agaricales; family Omphalotaceae; genus Rhodocollybia; species Rhodocollybia butyracea. The sequence goes on from JADNRY010000299.1 coordinate 59,217, forward strand.
CGTAGGATGAAGGGTGAGTCCTGATGCCAATCCAGCACTTCTGTATACGGACGCCTTGGACTAAAACCTTCCTGTCGGTTAATGATAGGAAGACGAGAGAATTTTATTGCACAGCAAACTGAGGGTTATTTCCAAACGCAACATATGGCAGAGCTCCCCTTTCTTTGTAGAATGAGGGTTCAATACACCAAAAGTCGAGTTCCCGAATATACGCAGACTAACGGACATTTGCAGCAGCTTTTACCAAACATCGAACAACCAAAGGGAGCCTGCACAGCTGGTAAGCCAGCCAATTACTTTGCTCGTGCACTCACCTTACATCAATAGATATACCAAACAGTGCACCAAATATACCAAACGTACGATATCCTCATGCAGGAAACCTTTTGACGCGACAGATGGCATACTGTGACCTCGCAGAGGTATTTCCCTAATACTTAAGCCTCAGTTACAATTGTCAAATGAATGAAAGCACATACTGATCATTTGTGAAAAGTTCTATACTAGTGCCTATAGGTTGGCAGTAGCTGAATTCAACAGCCTTGCACCAGGCCGGATATATATCAAATGACCCCCACGGTTTTGTCAGTTAGCGTCTTCCAGACTTGGTGCTCAGCGCTCAGTACTCAGTACTCAGTAGAGAGAAGGATGAATCATGGCTTGTGGTGGTAACAAAGATATCTTATCTAATTTAAGCGTCCAGTTTCAATTTCAGTGGATGACACAAAACTGACAGTGCGCCTCTGTGTGTGCTAAAGTGCATTGATGAAATCCCAAGAGATGTGGAAATTGGTGGACTAAACAATTATCATTCCATGATAAACCTGGTGAACATTTCACTGTGTATCATCGGGACCCAGTTGAAGCAATCAAAGCGCTCTGGGGTGATCCTGCCTTTGCTGAACACTTGGTGTACAAACCAGGAAAGCTTTTTTGTGGGGCAGAACAGACTGAAAACAATTGTATCTACTCTGAGATGTGGACTACAGGTTTTTGGAATGCAGTGCAGGTGTGTAATTGAACTTATCTGTCGGCTGCCACTTCTTGCAAATCTCAATTCAAAACCTAGCATGCAATTCCAGTTGGAGGGACAGTCTGTCCTGTGATTATAGCCTCTGATAAAACAAATCTAACCAGATTCTCAGGGAACAAATCAGCATACCCGGTATATCTCACAATTGGCAATTTGCCCAAGGCTTTAAGGAGGAAGCCCAGTGCCCGGGCACGTGTCATTATTGCTTATCTCTCGGTCGATAAGCCAAATAAACAAGGCCTTACAAAAAAAGATCTTAAATTACAAATGTATGAAATTTTTCATTGTTCTATGGCTCATGTGCTGGAACCATTAAAATCTGCTTGAAATCCAAAAACAGGGGGATAGAAATGGTTGGAGGCAATGGCAATGTGAGGAAAGTCTATCCTCTGCTCTGTACATATGTTGCAGACTATCCCGAACAATGTCTCGTAACATGCACAAAGTATGGCACCTGTCCAAAGTGCCAGCGAAAGGCAAATGACTTGGGTCTTGCCAGTGCTGGGGACTCTCAGACGGTGTTATGGACCTTAGAAATAATGAAAGAAGCTCATGATACTTCAGTAGCTAATCAGAAGGCTACTCCAGGCCAAGATTCAAATTCTACACAAAAAAGCAAGAGTCGCACACATACCCTTGCTATGAAGCACAATGTTGCTGGGGGAATTGAACCTTTTTGGAAAGACTTTCCTCTAACAGACATTCATGATTGCATCACCCCTGATATTCTCCACCAGTGTTATCAGGGAGTATTCAAGCATCTACTTAAATGGGTGCAAGAAATTGTAGGTGAAAGTGAACTTGATCAACGATTCCAAGTCCTACTGCCTACATGTGGAGTACATCATTTCAAAAAGGGGATAGCAGATTTCAGCCAGGTAACTGGAACTGAGCATAAGCACACAGCATGTATCCTCCTTGCATCTCTAACAGGCAAAGTTGACCAAAGGGGAATCGTAGCTTGCAAAGCCTTGTTGAATTTCATACACCTTGCTCAGTATCCTTCACATGATGAGGATACCCTTGGCTATATGGATTTAGAACTAAATGTCTGGCACAAAAATAAGGCTTACTTTGTTGAACAACAGACTACCAAAGATCAAATCAACATTCCCAAATTCCATTCTCTGCTTCATTATGTAAATTCCATCAAGTGGCTTGGCACAACTGATAACTACAACACAGAAGCATTTGAGTGTTTCCATATAGACATGGTAAAAGAAGCCTGGGATGCCACCAATAAACGCGATCACTTCCCTCAGATGACCCAGTGGCTTTCAAGACAAGAAAAAATATTGTCATTTGATTTTTATAGAAACTGGATTGATTCTACTAGTACCAATCAGGGTGCACAGAAAAATGATATTACTCTGAAGCTTGATGTTGCCAAACTTGGGTTGAAAAAGAGACAGATTCCGAACAGTGATCAAAGAGCCGCCACTGCTACTCCTGCCAGTACTAGTAATGCTAATACCAAAACATTGCTGCAGACCAACATCCGAATAGCTAAACACCCACATGAGACAAAAAAGTCTTAATGCAATTGCAAATTCTCATAATGCACCTGGTTTTATACTGGCATTGAAGCTTTATATAAGCTCTCTTCTTCCAAAAGAAGGACAGGTTACAAAAGCAGAAGCTTTATCAATAGGATGTCTTCCTTTTACTTTACTCAATGTTTGGCACCATTCTAAATTTACACCTGTGAATCTGTTTGATGATGCGTCAGATGTGCCAAAAGAAATAGTAAGAGCCGCCCCTTCTTCCATCAAAAAAAACTCCAAGTCAAAGTCAAAGTCTCGATATGATACAGTGATAATATTGATCAATGATGAAGCTGAATCTACAGCAGTAAGAGGCTGTAGGGTTGCCAGACTTAGGGTCATATTCCGGCTCCCTAAAGTGGTAAAAAGACTTGGGCAAAGATCTGAAGAGGACACTCCCCCAAACTGGCCCTAGGCTGAAACACCTCTTGCATATGTTACATGGTTTTCTTGATTTAAAAGTGTACCTGATAGTAAAAATGGAATGTATCGCGTACAACCATCAGTCAGTGCCTCAAATGGCACTCCTCAAGGTGAAATCATTCCATTGTCAGATATTAGACAGAGTTGTATGCTTGTACCAAGCTTGAGTGATTGGGAAGGAAATGGCTGGACTTCAGACAATATACTGGATAAGTGTCCAGCATTTTTTGTGAATAATTTTCAGAGTAAATATACATATCAGACAATATATTGATTATCAACTTCCACTCTGATCCCATTGTTTCAGACCTACAGAGTCTCGCTATGTCTTCGAATGTTGCTAAATTCAATGACTGCACTGCTGTTACCTTGGTCCAATCACGTTGGTCCAGACCTAGAAGTTTGGAGCAGTCAAGCAAGCACGCGAGGATCATGTATGCTGACTTTCACATTCAAATTCCCTGTCAATAGATTGGGCTCTTGATTGGGCTGGTTTCTGGACTTTACACTTTACAAGTCTGTTGTCTTTCCATCTCGTCTTTTCTTTATCTTTTCTTTGTATATTTTGCTACTAGCTAGAATACTAGTGTTGGTATATTGTATTTTTTTGGAGAAATACTGTAAATACACATATACAGCCTTATAGTGCATCAGTAAAACGTAAGTGAGCTGGAGCCACTCAAAACGGCTCAGGCACTATGCAGCCGTTTTGAGTGACTCCAGCCTAGCAGCTCCTGGCGCTGTACAGTGCCGGAAAGCGGCTTCCCGTGTGCAGTGTCTTGTTTAAGCAAGAACGGTAGACCTGGCGACAACAAGTACTTGGACCCTAAGTTGGACACCCTAACCACTCCCCCATCAGCACGTTTTAAATAAGTAGTGATTAATCTGCCTTTGTAAATCATGGAATATCATTTGCCTTGATTGTGAACATCTTGCGTCGGCTGAATGGTACCGTATCAGACTTTCTCATCCTATTCCCCGTTGACAAAGCACATCTTATATGAACTTGGGGCTTTACCAGTTTCCGCCCTCAATTTGAGGAGATTGGAGCCTTCGTTAAACTTGTCATTAAAGGTAGTCTTCCTAGCAATGTGCCAGTTACTACTACTGCAGCATGTGCACCAGGTGAAGCTACACATGCACTTTGCATACGTTGGGGATGAATGGAGCTTCCTTTGGACTGTAATACAATATTACACAGCCCATGCCAGCTGAAAGTGCCAGTCCCATACAGGTCCCTACGCTGACGCAGGTGGCGAGCTTGACTCCGGTAAAGAAGGTAAACTACGAGGCCAACGCAGGGATGGTACTAGCCAATGCCCATAAAGACTAGCTGTTACAGCTACCTATCTAATTCTACCCTAACATGATTATGATCTTATTAGTACTAATGTAAAGAAGTACTACCAAGGTCCAATAGTGTAGAGGTTAACATGCACAATGGCTTGATGATAGAAAACATACGTCCCTCCGTGAGATCCAGGTCCGAGTCCTGGTTGGACCGTACCATCAACCAGGACTTATGCCTCGTATTTTGATTTCTTTTGGCAGTGACTCAAAGTAATTTTCTTTGTGAGCTATGAAATGGCTATGTTATACTGGAAGATGAGTTGCTTTGCATACTGTCCGACGCGTGTCATATTCTCCTTCTCCTCACAAAAGCTTATAACAACAAATTTTCACGTGATTTTGGACTCTTTCAATTTCACTGCCATTTTCAGTCGTCGACCATCATCATGACACCGACAGCCATCTCTTTCCACCTTGCCTGCACGGGCCCCGCAGAGCAGATCTTTACACTTCTGAACCTGATTTTAACCAATCGCTGGCCTTCCTGGAAACTGAAAGAGATTTTTTGTCACTGATAAGTGTAAGCCTGGGCTTACCAAGTTCAATAATGTGCATATATAGTGGCCGGTGCCTTTGAATGTCACTGGCCACTATATATGCACATTATAGAAACTGTGGTAAGCCCAGGCTTACAGTAAGCTTTCGCACATTTGACATTGTTCTTGCTTTAGCTTTTGCTTATCGCTGAAAAGCTTTAGATGTAGACATGAATTCACCGGTACGCTCTGTCAATGTGGATGAGGGGATCCTCCTGCCAAGCCTCCAGACAACTCCAGCTGTGTATCCAGTGTTTCCGTGACAGGTGTCCCTCAGGCACAAAGTGTTTGTTAGCACAATCTCTTTCAATCTTGATTGTCATTACTGTAGCTGACACGGTCTACTGTTTTCTCCACCCCAAGCGTTTTATCGGAAAAGGCTACCAACTCTGATAAACTTCATCCATGCAACCAATGGATGCACAATTAGCTCACAACCTCACTGGTGCATAATGCCAATCTCGCTTTCTTTTCATTACTTGTTCGTTATCTCTTCCATTTCGCACCTGAGTTTTGATGTTCATCGCTCAGCAATGATGCTACCACTACAAACATCGAGAATGCTGATGTTTCTTCTGGTCACCAGATCTTGATCTCAAGTCATGTTCCCTTTCAGGGTCAGCGGTGTTATTTCTCGTGGTATCCCATACCTCTTTACAGAAAAATCCACTCGACATTCTTTGGTTATATCCATGCATACATCTCACCCTCTTTGATGCAGAAAAGGTGACTCTACAGTAAGCAACACACACTTCATTTTCTTACATCTTTACATGTCGTTCACATATATCTCTTTGTCGAACATATCTCTTTGTCAAACATTTCCTCACAATCATATGTGGTTGGTGGCAGTGACAAAGGCCAAAGTCAATGAACAACGGAAAAGGCATAACAAGGGGTGTGTATCCTATCTTATAATACATTTCCGTTTACTAATCTGAGAGTGCTCTCTGCTTGACTTGTGAGGGATCAACAACTGCTCGGAACTCTCAGCCGCTGAGTCGCTGAGTTGCTGGGTCTAGGAGTTGTATGAATTATAGGCTCCCTCCTTTTGCCCTTCTAGCCGAAGATGCGATGGTTAAAAACACTCATTGTAAACACAATTTGGTCGCTTGGTCGTTGTAGTTCAATACTTATCTTGTCATCATTTGACCTCTGACTCCTGGGCGGAAATACATAGATCTTTAGACAAACCAGGGATGTCGCAGATGAAGAGACTGTCAATTTCACTGAGACAGTGGTTGGTTGGGAGAAGTATCAATCTTGCCATTATAAGAAAGCTTTCGACAACTTGGTTAACGTCAATGCTGAGCGCTCATGGACATACCACGTGATGCACAATGATAAATTCCTATTTGTTGCAGGAGTTACCGCTTCCCTTCAACGTTCAGGTTGTGCTATGCGCTTACATCTGGTACTTCTGCTTATACTTTCTCTCCTTAACATTCAGGCCCGCAGGATGACAACCCAATGTAATACCATCTCCTGTTGTTTCGTTTGTCTTTGCTACTACCTTACCCGCACTGCAAGCATACCCCGAGGGCTCATCTTTGTGGCCTGGCAGATTGCTGCTTTGCCTTTTTTCTTTCTTCTTCTACCTCCTTACCATTAACGCCCTGAGCCGACTTATCCTCGTCATATTCTCTACTGCATTTCTGACTACTTCTACCTCACAGTACGCTCAGGAAAAGAGTTTAGAGCCTATGCGCTTTCTCCCAGCCAGCCAATCTGCGGGCCTATGGAGTACAACATGTCTCTGGCTCTTGACCAGTATATTGACCCCTCTCTGATGACAAAGGCAACCACAATGTAGACCTAGAGAGCGACTGCAATGACTGCGACTATTGCATCAAAGGCGCACCTTCTTTTCCACCTTCCACCGCTAGCCACGGCTCGCCTCCAGCATCCTCTGCTGCAGGAGACTGCAGCTGCTATGAGTTCTCCTGTGTCGCCCATGCCCCTTTTTCTGTGCACAGTGATGAAACCTTGTTTCTCTTCTGCCCCTGGGAGCCACGTGCCTCCCTCTCCTGAGGGCAACCCCGGTGCTTTCCCACTTCCATCTTTTGGGCTCATTCATCCACTTCTTCACACAGCAGAAAGCGATGCCCTAAAAGCACCAATGCACCGCAGAGCCTTGAATTATCACTTTTCACAGAAAAGTAGCCAAAAGCACAAGCTGACCCGCAGAAGCCTCCTTGAGGGGATGCTGCTCAGCTGCCTCTGGATCAAAGGAAGGCAGCTCAAAGAAAAGAAAAATCCCAAAGAAAGCATGAGCAGTGAAGCGTTAAACGAAAGGTTGATCAGCCAGCCCAACCTGCTCTGCAGAAGGCTCTGAAAGAGGTTGCATGCTGTTGTGCTGCAGAGGCGCAAACCCTCAGCACCGGCAATTCTTTTTCCACTGAAGACCTTCCTGTCAACAAGGGTGCATGGTCGGGGCTCAGGCAAATCTTTGAGAAAATACTTCCAGACGTTGCTGCGCTTACTGGTGAGGAATATAAGCTGGACTTGTTCCATGGAATGGAAAGTGAGTGGGTCCATGCCTTCAATTTGTTTTATTTACTTACGCAGCTCAAACTGCTCTAGGGATTGTTATGTTGTCATAGATAAAGCAGGCCGTATCATTGCAGTTCTTGCCGGCAAACCTAGGGATGATAATTGGGATGCAGTTATGACCGAACTTACGGCCCAAATCAAAGATGCTCCGGCAGTATGACGTTCAGTAAGAAACAGGAATATCATAAAAGAGGGAAGTTTCTTTCGGTTGCTGTAGGTACATTGTTTGGCGGGGGTAGTAAGGTATAGGCGCTGATTCTCCATCCCATCCCCAGCTAATTTTTCAACTGCAGAGACCTGGTACAATGGCTTTCTATGGTGTAGCCAATCGTGCCATCCTTGTCAGCCTTATTGCGTCTTCTGGCTTCTGTCGTCTTGTTGGGTTTTGCAAACTGTAAGCTACTCCCTCATTTTATTGATATTTAATTTCTAATTGTTTTCTTCTATAGCCATCTTCCAATGCTTTGCGGCGAATATGTTTGGATTGTACAACAAAAACCTCAACAACCTTTTTGCTTCCAATCCTAGACTTACTCGATGGTTCAACGGTGTTTTCGCAGGCGTTTCCTTTAACCTCGGCCCATGTACAGGTCACCTGGCCTCATACTGACTGCCACAACCTTGCTTTCGGATGGTGTGCTATCACTGCTCTAGGTAACTTTGATCCAGATTGCGGTGGGCATATGATTCTCTGGGACCTTGGTCTTGTCATACGCTTTCCTCCTGGATCTACAATTCTCATTCCCTCCGCACTGCTGACCCACTCGAATGTGCCCATTCAACCTGGAGAAGAACATTTACTCAATTATTCAGTATTCGTCTTCAGGTCTTTTTTGTTGGGTTTACAACGGCTTCCAGTCCGATAAAGACTTCATGGCAGCTGCGACACCTGAGATGAAGATGAAGAGAGAGGAGGATGAAAAGCAGGTGGGGAAATGGGCTTCAGATGTTCTCTATATGGGAAGACCTTCGTAATCAGTACGCTAAAAAGTAATTGTGTTGGTATCAATTTTTTCGTTGGCTTCGGAGCAGTCAAATATCTCTGCAAAAGAAATAATTACATCGGTCCAATGGTGTAGTGGTTAGCGCGCATGGGGTAGTGGACGCGGAAGGCTGTCCCGTGAGGCCCAGGTTCGAGTCCTGGTTGGACCATTCCTTTTTTTTTTTTCAAATTACTTTCAACATAGATCTTTTTTTGGGTTTCTCAAGGGATTCTCAAGGGCTTCGCGGTCAAGGTTGCATTTTTTCAAGGACAACAGGCAAGTGTACTGGAGTTGTAATACAATGTTAAAGAGAATGCTATTTCTCACCCTTGAGCGCTCATTTGTTTCAACCCATGACAGCACTTAGCTCACAGAGCTTGTTTAAAGCTTGACGATAAAGACATAAACGAACAGCTTTGATCTTTCTCGGGCCCCTCTGTCGTTTCAGAGGCACGAAAAGTAATTCAACTGGTATCGAATGTGATGGATGAAGACATCAAAATTGTCGAGGCTCAGATGGAGAAACTTGATGCTCAAATCGAGGTTCTGTTTTCTGACCACATAACCTTGGCCATGAAATGGAGATACCGCGAAAGCAGAGAGAAAAAATCAAATTTTTGCCATCTCCCTTTGGATGGTGCCGGACAAATATTAGTGATAATTATGGAGTAGCCATGCGCAGAAAATTATCTGAAGAGCCACTGCTACACCTCTCTCCTGCCATCGCGATAGGTTCCATTTGTCATCGTTGGTACAAAATCGTAAAAGGATTACCAAACTCTGGTCCAACTTAACAGTAGAGACAACCATTTCTAGGCCGGAAAACTGGGGAGCGCCTGAACGTTCAGTGGCTAGCTTTTCAGATAGGATCGTCGGGTTTCTGGAGAAATCTCATCAGGTTCCGTAAACATAACGTTGCTTGCAAAGGGTACACAGCCCTTCACTGGCATGGCCCTCTTACCTTTCCTGGCCTAACTATGCTCACAAACGAAAGTCATTGTTGGAAGATGTTCAGATACACTGGAGATAATTCAATCTCTGGTTATAATATACTCTCTGCCTTGAATTTCCCCTTCTTGTTGAGCTGATATCGGTGGTGGAAAAGGTGCCAGTGCCGCCATCTTGTCGGTTCGAAAACTTCCCCGAAACTTCGTACAGTTCGGTTTTTGTTGAACCAACGTCTCTACTGCCAATCCCCACATCATCTGCAAAAGATTACAAAATTTGTGTCGACGACACTTAGAGTCCCTGGAAACATTAAGAAAGTTCTGGATGCTGCGTTTCTCTGACTTTCTCGAGATCAGTTTCATAGAAGACTCTATCAGACTTGAGAAAGCCAGCAAATACCCCAACATCACTTCACTTGCTACAAGAGATATAGTCTCACTAGAGGCTTTATTTCTTCCTTCAATTTTCCTTCTCTGGCCAAGCTCGTGGTTGATGGTGGCAAGGAGTGGTCAACCGAGGCATTTGAATCCTTCGTGTTCGAGATCAGAATGCATGATCACTGCATTTGTATCAAAAGGATATCTCTAACTGATGATAACCTTCTACGAACCCTCCATCTCATGCCATCTCTAACTTCCCTCAAAATTGAGGATCGCCGCCACAATTTACCGCAATCATCAGAGACAAAGTCCAGTCACTTTAAAGCTGATGTCAGCGCTCACTGTTTGGGATTGATATCTCCCTTGTTCCGAAACTACACAGTCTCTACCTGTCTTCTGATAGCTGTTGCAGCCACTCTGAACTCATTTCAATGGTTCAATCACGCTGGTTTCCACTGGGTTCAGAGCGGTCTGCAGCAATGTCAAGGGGACAAGGCTGCATACGGTCTGTTATTCTCAAGTTTCCGCTCGCACAGTCGATTGCGAAGTTTATGAGCCGTTAGAGAATTTGGATAGATGTGAAGGTTTGCGAGTAGTGCTATTAGAAATTTGTGCGGGATGATGACTGGGTCTGTTATAGTTCTATTTTTCTTTGTACATTTTGCTGACGGTATTGGTAGTGGTAGCGGTAGTATAACCAACGTGGTCCCATTTAGGAACTGCCGGGGCCCCATATCACGCTAAATACTTGCCTGGGATGCGTAGCCAATGCGTAGCTATGACTTGAGCTGTGATCAGCACTTGCAGTGCCATATTATAGTAGACCCAAATTCAAGGTATCAGGAGTTTTAAAAACATATGTTGCAGTGCGTTTGCGGCGTGACAAGCATAAGAACAATGATTCAACATGAAAAAGAAAATAATTCATAGTTGTGGCTTTCATCGATAGGGCTCGTTAATAGATCACGTGCTTACGACTAACAAGCGCTGGGTTTTGTATCTTGCTTCAAACCGTTCACCAATGAAAATAAAAATAGAGTCTACTGCAAGACTTGGTACGTATTTCTTGCTTTTGTGCTCCATTATCGCTGAAAAGCTCCATCCTTCTTTAGTGCGCTCTGTCAATGTGGATGTTACACCGCCTTCCAGTGCTTCTCCCTCATAGATGTTGCAAAAAGTGTTTGTTAGTAGGTGCGTACAATTTCTTTTCTTATTACCATCGCCCTAGCTGACGCAATTACCAGTACTTTTCTCCCCTTTAAACGCTTTATGGAATAGACTAGAGGCTCCGACAATCTTAAATCTCATATGAGTCTTCGGCTCACAGGTGGACATGATGGTCGCAACCTACAAGAAGTGGGAGATTCGGTGTCTCCTAAACGGAATCAACTTTATGCTAGTTATCAAACACGGGAAGCGTGTGCATATCTTACTTTTCGACGGCTCTATTGAGAGGTTGAGCATAAAATTCTTTGACGTGTACTCGAAGCCATACTTTCGTGAATGCACGTTGCTGTATTCGCTTCAACAATCATTTTTAACTAATTTTGCAAAAGCCTATCGTCCGTTCACAATGGCAACACTTTCCTTGTGCGAGAAGGAATGCGTGCTGTGGAATTCGAAGCCGTTGAGCCGAATTGTTGCACAAGCTACTGCCATCCGCACAGGTTCGAATCTTGTATCCATCCGCCTGAAAAATCCGACTAAAACGTTTTACTTGCAGAGGACGATCCAGCGAAGGTGATTTTACCTACCTTCAATCTATTTCCAGACGCCGGGTCAAGTTGTTGGTAAGTAATAAGTACCTTTAAATGTAGCCGTTGAAGATCCCGATGCTCCCTTTGTTCGGTCAATCTCATACCGTTCAACGGATGGACATCATTTTGACTCGATCAATAAACAAATCAACGCGCTGAAAAGGGACGTAAACAAACGGGAGGCGCAGAAGAAGGAAGTGATCGATGTTATCGAGCAAGAATTGCTTGTTGTCTGCTCCAGATGGTAAAAGGCTTCCGGGCGAAGTAGAAATCCATCGGAACAGCATTTGATACCAATCTCCAATGGGTCAGAAAGTCAGTGAGTACTTGCCTTGAAATATCGCTTGACGTTATTAACTTAATACGGTGTAGACGTGCTACTCAACAATATCAAACACCTTTTCTTTCAGCCTGTCATTGTTCATGTGCACCTTAGATCCCCAATTCTTGTCGACAAGAAGAAAACATTTGTCAGCTACATTTTTTCTGTTATGTTATGTATAGCTTACCTTTGTTCCAGGATGTATTTTTGTTTGTCACTCTGTCCAACATAGAGATTGCTTCACTTGAGCGTGTGCAGTACAGTCTCAAGCAATTTGTCTGTGTTTGATTTTCAAGAATTTTACACAAGCTACCATTGCATATCCACTTAATCTCAAAGCTCGTCAACAGACAATGTCAAAATTGGCTAGAGTGAGTTGATTTTCTTTCTACATCGAGTCGGTGCTAATCGCGTCTTTTGAAAAAAGTTCTGTGGACACTGCGATGGCTGAAGGTCCTGTCAACTTGAACTGGGATCCTATCATGAAGCATATCAACGAATCACCGTTGAGTTTTTCCAAGGGAGTTGGACCTTCCTGTGCAGCACTACCCAAGGAGTGGAGGTATGTACCTCTTCTGTCTTAAGAACGAGAAATCCCTGATGCCATCCTCATCTCATAGAGCAAAGCATCATGCAACTGATCTTCCTACAGAGTGGTGAACATTTGCAGCCACTGCGCCGCTGTTATGTCCCTACCCGGTGCGAGCGGCGATATTCTATACCAATGCGGCATATCGTATTACCCCAGTGCACCCAGCTCAGGGAAGCTCTCTCTTGGCATGGCAGGGAAGGGAAGTCAGGGCAGAGTACGCAGTGTACTTTGTGCTTGCATCCCCAATTTACAAGTGCAGGGCCTCTGGCCCTGCTAAACCTGCTAACGTGTTGTCGAAACTTCTTTGCTATTTCCTTGGACCTTGAAGGAGATGAGACGGTTCTCCACGTCCCCGCTGTATTGAGAGCGTCCCTCGCCCTTACCCATCGCGAAGACAAGTCTTCTTTGAAATCTTTGACTTTTTTTTTGTGTCATATCCCGCGCAGCTGGTTTCTTTCGCTGCCCGTCTCCTTAATTCCGCGCTGCCTTTTGTTCTCTCGCCAAGACCAGTTTCACTCTCGCCCTTTTGTTTCTTGTGCATCTTGCTGACCCTAATCGTCGTGTGAAGTGCCTTGTCGTTGTTCTTCCTTTTCGACACTTCTCATTCACCTCTGGTTATCGGTTTCGCGCGCCACAATGCTACATCGCCATCGTTCCGCTTCGACGCTTCATATTCACCATCTGATTATATTGCATCGCCATTCCTCTGTTTCGACTACTTTCGTTCGCTGTGCTTGTTTGTTTCCGATTTGCTGTCGCATTGGCTCACTCTCGCCTGCCGTTAGCATTGCGCTACGACTCCGACTCCGACATCGTCCTTCCATTGTCTTTCATTGTTCACACTAGCGCGTCTAGTTGCTGTACGCCTACTTGCTCTCCTGATTCTTCAGTATATCTTACTTTTCATTCCAAACTCAAAGGATGCTTAGATGGTGCTTAAGTAAATTACTTGTATTCCAGTAGTTTTGGTTAAGGATGGTTGCCATGATTTGCGTTCAATTCTTAGAACAGTGTCTCCCGCTCCTGTCGACCTGCTCAAACCCTCATTTGCAGATCTATCACTGTATAACGGAGCATGCGAGTGGAATGAGGCAGAGTATACATATCTCAGCAAAAAATCTCAGGGATCAGTCAGTGAACAACAGTCAATTGGTTTACTGTCACTAACTCGCTTTATCATAATTTTGCTGTAGATACAACGCCATATGGGAAAGCATTGACAGGATTCGGGTGAACTCTCCGGCATACTTCGATTTTCTAGAGAAAAAAATTATGAAAGAATGAGGTAATTGTTGGTCGCACTTATCTAGCTAGGCCCTCATTGTAATGATGCTTTAGAGCACCCAGTCATTCGCTTCTTTCTGTTCAAACATTCGATTATGAGCATTGTCATCTTTTGCAGAAATGAGGAGAAGAAGGACGAGGAGAAGAAGAAGGAGGCGGCAGAGAAGAAGGAAGCAAGAAGAAGAAGGAGAGGAAAGAAGAAGGAAGAGGCGAAAAAACCAGCGAAGAAACCAGTGAAGAAGAACGAGGAGACAAAGAAAGCAACGAAGCCGCCGAAGAAGAAGGAGGGGCAAAGAAACCAGCGAAGCCGGCAAAGAAGAGGGAGGAGGGAGAAGCCGACAAAGGGGGAGGAGAAGCCAACAAAACGAAAGCCAGAGGCGAGATTCCAGAGATAGCGTCGAAGAAGGCGAAAAAAATGCGATAAAGCTAAAGGCGACGAAAGAGGTGAAGACGGCAGGGAAGATGATGAGCGAAACGGAGGGAACTTGAGGAAGGGCTAAGAGCAAGAAGGGGAGGAGAAGCGAAGGGAACCGGATCCCAGAGGAGGAGCGTGGTAAACTCAAGCAATGGCGAGAGGTCTGACGCAGAGTCTAACCGTGACAGTGAGGGCGCTGAGTCCGATGAAGCGCCCAACCGAGACAGCGAGGGCTTTGACCATGCGTCCGGCGGCAACGACGACAACAACGGCGAAGACAACAGCAACGGCGACAACAACGGCGAACACAGCGAGACAACAGCGAAGCAAGCGACAACAACGGCAACGACAGCGACAACGGCAACGGCAGCGACAACGGCAGCGGAAACGACAACGACAACGAGGGCTCCAAGCTCAAACACAAGGACTCAGATGGAAAGTCCAGCCATGAGGGTGAGGGGTTCGTCAAGGGTCCAACCGGTAGTAAGGGCCCGGCGACAGTGGCAGCCGCAGGTCCAATGCTGAGACAAGGGGTTTGGCGGTGTTCAACAGTGAAGACACAGGAACTCCCAAGGTGCCCATTGTCGGGGCGGAGGAAGGTGGAGCTTTCAGCATCAAGTCGAAAGCGGAGGGATCAGATCATCGCCCAGACAATAGCCCAAACCTGGACGTTAGGAAGGAAATCGGGAGCAAGATGGGGATAACGGATTTAGAAGACGTGATAGAGCTTGACAGTGACGACGATGAGGATGGAAAGGAGGGAAATATACAATCCCCGAGCACGAGCAGGAATTCTGGCAAGGTGGAAGAACAAGACGTGGGAGGGAAGAAACCCAAAGGGCGAAAAAACACCAGAGGAGCAAAAAGCGCCGGGAACACTGGGTGCAGAGAAATCTAAGATCCAAGACAATGGCTGGAAGCAATGAGGGTCGGTGACACAAAATATTCAGTCGTTTTTCGCTACTCTTTGCATCTTCCATTCGCTTCATTCACTGTCTGCTCCATTCATCATTTGCTTTATTTGCCTTTCATATCTGCATTTGCTCATTCTGCTGTATATATATTGTCCTATCAAATATTATTTGAGTACAGGAATAATCCCGCTGTCGCTTATTTCAGGAAAGCAAAAATGATTTCAGAACTAAATTTAAAACTGCCAGCAGCTCTGTTGAGCTTCCTTGGGTCATTGTTTGAAAGTTGGGCTCAGCCATAGCTGTTCTGAGGTATGTCTGGGGTTTGAAGAGACATTCCACGACAGCCTGAAGGAGATTCCTGGGACAGCCCAGGCATTCCTGGGACAGGCATCCCTAGGACAGCCAGGGCATCCTAGGACAGCCAGGACAGCCCAGGGCATCCCTGGGACAGCCTAAGAATCCTGAGACATTCCTGGGACATTCTAGACGGTACTGTAGGAAAGTTCAAGTGCAGCCATAGCTATTTGAAGATATATCTGAGGATTCACAGAGGATTAGGGATGCTCTGGGCAGACAGGCAAGTCAGTTTCTTTTCACAATCAACTGTCACAGAGTATTAAGAATTTTCCGAAGTCATTTTGAAGCTCTACATGGAACCTTTGTAATAATCAAAGGA